>JAYMSP010000415.1:0-53053 GCA_036897095.1 Plantago elongata
GAAGATCAACCATGCTTGGGTGTGGGGAAAGTACTTTTGGGTCAAGAACTTCATTAAGTCTAGAAAAGACTATCTTGTGAATCATGGTCATCCTGACAAAGCTTATAGAGAAATTTATGATTTAGCCAGAAAGATAAAACTCTATGTCAGAAGGTTACTTTATGAATATGTTCAAGACTGCCGGAGGGTTGATCGTCATTGATCCACACTACATGAAGAAGATGAAGTTGCTGAAGAACTTAAGGTTTCTAAACCTAAGTTATTCTTTTTGAAGACTTGAAGACAAGTACATTATCATATTTACTTGGAGCTTAGACTCTCATGTTTTCCTAATTTGCTTAGTATTTTGTAATTATGATGATTGTATTTCATTATAATACATCTTGTAAAAGATATCTTATGTTCTGTAATGTTCTTTCTGTAGATCATACTCTCAAAAATCATGTATAAAAAGATAACATGTCAGCAAAGATCACTTCTTGTGATTTGGTTGATGTTTACTTTCTACACTTAATTTATTTGATTGAATATCATTTAAAATAATTAAGTGGTGGATTGTTTTCACTTCCATGTTTGTAATAGGACTTTAAGATAGTCATGGTTGACTGATCAGAAAGGGTGAAATTAGTTAGAAATATCTGTTAGTATTTTTGATCAATCACCAGGTAACTTATCTTTAGTACAAAATGGTGACTAGTACTCTTAGTTCACTTGAACATTGTAAAGAGGAAATCACTTAGTATGTTATTCTAGTTAAACTTGTAATAGGATTATTAGGTCTCTGATTGTAATTTTATATTTTGAGAAGGCTGTGAAGAAGAATCCTAGCAAAGGAGCTCAATCGAAAATTTGAAGACTGGAGATTGCACAAGTTTGATGAAGACACAAGGATTAGTCTCCTCAGATAGACTATGTTTAGAAAGCATACTATATAATGCATTTGGCACATTACATGTCTTTGAATATATGACATCAACGAGTTAAGGAGCATGCTAGCTTTCAAAAAGGCTCATGTGTCCGTTGAGACTACAGGACAAGAAATAGTACAGTGTATTAATTACACCGACTGAAAAGTCGATCAAGCAAGCCCTTTCTGAAAAATTAGAAAGTGACTTCTGAGTACTCATTTCGAGATATCAACGGATTGAATTCTGAGAAGGTCTAACGGCTACTATCCAAACGACTCTCAAACTCATCTATAAATATCAACACTTTGAAGCTGAGAAATACACACGAAATTCACTTATACTTTCAAATATTATCTCAAGCATTCATACTACAATTCTCCAAGCTCACTATTGCGACTATACAACTCGAAGAATCACTAGTAGTTCTAAGTGTTTTGAACTTTAACAATAGTTTGATTATCTGTAAAAGAGTTGAACACTCAGACACCATTTCTGAAGTTCATTCTCTAGAACGGATATCGACACTTAGGTCAGAAAGGAGATACCTACCATATACTGAACAAGTATATTAAGTAGTGTAATCTTCCCAAGCTCTCTGGATAAATAGCTAAAAAGTTATATAAGAGAAGCCTGACAACAATCATAACCAACACCATCAAGGCATGGAGTACAAGAAGTACTTAGTTTGGAAAATCAAGGAAAAGCTCCAAGGTTATCTTGAGTACAAGAATTACTTGGCTTTAGAAGCTAGGAAACAACTCAGGGGGGACATTTTGTTGGGAACAATTTGTTTATAGGGATCTTAGAATAGGATACATTGTAAAGAGAACTCAATTATCTGTTCTAGTGAATTCCAGGTCTTAGAAAGATCGAAGTAGATTAGTTGGAGGATTACGCCACGTCCAGATACAACTATAAGTTTGTGTTATTTACTTATTGTATTTACATTTCAGCATCACACACATAAACATTATTACTGCAAAACACATTTACGTTTATCTATCGCTTAAAGTCCAGCTCTCTGAATCTAAGTATCAGAAACCCCAGGTTTCTGAGAAAGACTATTTATCGATGAAAGTTTGAAAAGACTATTTACCCTCTAGTCTTTTCCTAACCGTTATCTGGACCAACAATGTCTAAACAACCTGCAACAAAAGCGCCGAACAAGCATAAACTTCCCAATTCCATACGAGAATAAGAAAACCCACACTATTAACACTATAATCACCTACTCAAAATATTTCATCATCCAAAATTACACAGACATCGGAAAAAAGAGGCAACAAAATAAGCAACATACAGATTAAATAAAGACAAATCCAAAGCATCAATAAGAACAACTCCTACAAGAGATTCGAGAATCGAAGAAATCGTCTTACCTGATAAGCACAAACCCAGCCAACCCGAATCAAGAAATCAACCCATCTAATCAGTATTTCAAGCAGCCAACAACCAGCTCGCAGAGCATTTAATTGAAATTGAAAATCGGGTACATCTCAAATTTTGTGAGAGGGAGAATTAATAAATCATTTGTTGAGGACAAAATGGTCAAATCATAAATTCGATGAGGTTAAAGTAGTCCATCACTTTCACCCAAATTAAGAATTGTATCAGAAGCCTTAAACCAAATACAAAAAAGTACTGGGCTGCCTATTCATTGATTGGGCCAGAAACGTAAACCAAACACCAAGGCCATTGCAAGCCCTACCCATTTTTTAGATTGCTCTAAAAACCAAACCAAACATATTGTAAAAAAGACTTTGTGGTAAGCTGATCATGATTGCAAACATATTGGTGTAAACTTCTTCAGTTTAGTTACTTTCAATAATCCACCTGATGAAGATGGTTCAACTTTGAATCGCGACTTTTTTCTCATCCACAACAAACTCTACAAAACAATTAGCACTGACAGTTGGTTGATGGACAATGTGGTCTTCTCGTAACCGGTTGATGTTCCAAGGGATGGAAATCAACCAGAGAACATGATGAACTTATGAAGCTAGACACCTCCTGTTAACACTGACGGGTTGTCACAGGGGTATCCTGGTTACAGTGGAATCGACGGAATAATCAAGGATGACAACGGTGCCTTTGTGAAAGCTTTTGCGGTCTTTATAGGCATTACGACAACAATACTGCAGAGCTTTGGGCTATACGTTTTGGTTTACAGTTAGCTTGTGCATTGAACATTTCTCGATTACTCATTCGTACTGACTCATCTTACGTGTTGCATTTTTTATGCAGGGCAGCAGCTCCCTTGCGGACGGCTCGGGCGCTAGTCCGTGATATACGACTGCATGTTTCTAATTTGGTGGAAGTCCGTTTCCAGGTTGTATATAGGGAAGTTAACTTTAGCTGCAGATCTCTTTTCACGGGTAGGCAGTTTTCAATTTCAGCTAAATGCAGTTCCCCCGACCCCCGAACATGCGCCTTCGAGGAAGATGTTTCGAATTTGGACAGTAGTGCCTCAGTGGTTTCAGGCATGTTGTATATAGAAACTTCGGTTGGCACGTCGAGGGTCGTCGGTTGCCTTCCTCACCATGCCATGTATAATATTATATGCATCTGAATAAAGGAACTGCATTTTTTATTAAAATAAAAAGGACTTTGTGATAAACTGATCATGAGCAAACATATTGGTGTAAATTTTCCAATTTATGCTTTTGTTGGATTTTTACGTGAAATGATGCGGTAATTAATGGTAACAAAATTATAATAGAGCTGATGAATGAAGAGAAGTGTAGTAGTACAAGTACAAACAACCGGCAAAGAGAATCTAGAGCTGCAACTCTCCGCCACAATTTCTGAACTGTGCAATCACAACCATGTAATCTCACACTATGGAACATCTCCTTCCCAAACTCTCACTTCACCCCCAAATTCCTCCGCCTCTCTCCGCCCATGGCGCTCCTCCACTTCCGCCCACCCTCAATTTCCCCAAACTTGTCATTTCCGCCCCGCCGCCTCCGATTCTCCACCGCCGCTCTCAGCGTTAAATCCGGTGGTGCCGCCATTGTGTGGTACAAGCATGATCTTCGTGTGGAAGATCATCCAGGTCTCGTCGCTGCTTCTAAGCATCGCTGCATTGTGCCTCTTTACATCTTCGATCGCCGCATTTTGTCCAGTAAGGATCGTTCTATTACTGCTTGCGGACTGTGCTTCTTCTCTACTTAGTTAATCGTCTCATTAGTGTTGTGAATTGTGATGTTATCTAGTTGTTTGAACATTGGTACTATCTGGTTGTTTGATAATGGAATTCCTTTTCAGAAATGAAGTGTGTTTATCATGTGTTATGCTGGCGAAGTATGGTTGATATTCTGATTTGGAAATGAAATGCGGTTGATGTGTTAGTCAGTGAAGCAGAATATTGGTGTTTTTTTAATGGTGAGGAGGTGTGGTGTTTGGTCAATACATTGCGATTAGCACTAACATGAAAATGTTAGCGAAGAACTCAGGTACTCTGACGCTTATGAATGTGACGTAATTCGAAGGAATGTTGAGAGGCTAATTGTTCTGAAATGGACTGAAGCAACTACATGCATAATAGGGAGTAGTGACTGATTGTAATCATTAACTAGTTTCTTATAACCTCATTTTGGATGTGGATTGAAGATATTGGATGTGCGCACTGTGCATGAGGATTTGACAAATCGTGCATATTCTTGTTTTTTCCAAGTAAATGTATTGGTTTATCCATGATGATTGTTTGATTGACTATTACAATCCCTGAACACAGGATACTCAGATGAAATGCTAGAACTTCTCCTGTTTGCATTGGAGGATTTAAAGAAGTTGCTGAGGAAGCAGGGTTCTGATCTGATGGTCAGGTTTGGAACTGCTGAAAGTGTCATAAGAGAACTGACCGAAGAGGTATCTAACTAGACATTTGATAGGGGTATGAAGAGATGGCGAGGCTGTGAATTTCTAGGACACTTCTTCTTACCTTTTAATTTCGTTGTGGAGGATTATAACAGGTCCAAGCTACCAGTATTATCATAGAAGAGGAGGTGGAGTATGAGCTACGTGTAATGATAGATGTTGTCAAGGAATCATTACCTAATGTACCACTATCTGGAGTAGACCCCAAAATTGTGATGTGGAGCATGCCATTTTATGATATCACGGTATTGCTTCATTATGTTTGTTGACATTATACTCGTCGTTATTAGAAATACTAAATTTTGTTGGTGAATTTCATTTTGGTGCTCTGTTTATGTTCTTGTAGAGCTTAAAGGATTCCCCGGATTCATATGATGACTTTAAGAAGTTAAAATTACCGGTTGTATCTGCCATTGAGCCGCCAAAATTAATCACCCATGCGATGAATCAGTCATGGGGTAAGTGATTCATTAGTTATTATCAAGTTTACCATATCCTTTGGTTTACTATTTGGGAGTTTTGATATAATATTTACAAATATGGTTAGGTTCTTTACCCACCCTGGCTGAGTTGAATAATTTCATGGAGGATAATTCTGATGTCAAGACGAAAAGAAACTGGACTTCAGTCAAACAATTTTCTGCTGCAAGTGTGCTGCAACAAAAGAAACTCAAGGTAAATTTCACGTTGAAGGAAGAAAAATGGAAAGAAGATATTCCACTAGTATCTGACAGCAAGGCTAACCAAAGAACTAAGTTGGAAACTTCAGCATTTGTAACATCTCAAGGCAGCTTAGTCGGAGGTGGGGCTAGTCTTGTGTTGAATGCTTTGGCTGCATACTTGCGGTACCTGGAGGGAACTGCCCGATATGACTTTCAGGAGTATGTGCTATAATATGAGACTTTATTTATTGTTTTGTAGTTTTCATAACCTTCTCTGTGAATCCCTTATGGCTACTTTTGCAACTTTTGTCTCTTTTCCACCTTTTCTCCTCTTAGAACTGGGAAATAATATGCGGTAATGCTGTATATTAGTGGCATCCAAGAATGTGACACACTCTCGTTGTCTGTGTCCAATTTGTTGATTGGTTCTATTCCTTTAAGTTACAGGTTCAGCATTTCACCTGCGACTCTCTAATTATTAGTAAACTTCGTTTTGTTTTCTTAATTTTTTTAATGGGGCTTCAAGGTTCACGACTTTTCAGCATTCAGCTTATATTCAGCCTATTTTCATTTTGTTCAGTAAATGCACATGAAGGAATATTCCTGGCTCTCTATCCTAGCATGCATAGTTTAATTCTTTTATCTGGTAGTTTTGTGGCGCAGTTAGAAATAACTACTTCCATATGCAAAATCATGCTACAGGGTACATGAAAAACTACGACTAGCTGAAAAACGTGAGGGGGCTTCATTTCCTGCCCTTTTTGGTGCTGCACTTCTTCTTGGCATTATTTCCAGGAGGCGAGTGTATTTTGAAGCTATCAAATATGAGAAAGAACGAAATGGTGGGTTCATATTGCCATTTGGATATTCAACAACCACAGTTGCTTCAGCAATTGATTCTGTGTCTTCAATGGAGGTAAAACATTGATCTTAAGAAATTTCTGGATGTTAATCATTGATTCATATTTAAATATATTATGTGAGTCATGTATTTTTGCTAGTGGTATTGGCTTTTGGCTTTGAAATGCCAGAAAAGCGATACAGGAAAGTTCTCCAGGCGGACATGGCGATGGAATAACTATCTTATCCAAGTAAGATAGTTTACATGCAAATTCACCCCGGCCCTTTAGAGTTATCTTATTCTTACCTACTGATTTTTTGTGTTCTTAGTATGCAGTTGCCGGCCATGAAGGCCCCGCTGTCCTTCTTGTACATGGTTTCGGCGCTTTTCTGGATCATTACAGAGATAATATATATCCCATAGCTGAAGCTGGAAATAGAGTTTGGGCAGTCACATTACTTGGTTTTGGTAAATCGGAAAAACCAAACATTACATACACTGAACTTGTATGGGCTGAATTGCTCAGAGACTTCATCGTTGAGGTTGTTGGGGAGCCTGTACATCTTGTTGGTAACTCAATTGGTGGTATGAGATCCCTACTGTTGACTGATATCAATTGAGCACAAAAAAAGATAAAGATTTTGGGGAAGAAAATGAAAAAAGATAATAATCCCCTTGCTGCCTTCAGTGGAAGGGCATTAAGGCAAGATCGAAAAATTTCTTACCTTGAAATTCAATCAACTGACTGACCGTCAATCATTTTTAGGGTACTCTGTTGCTATTGCTGCTGGTCTTTGGTTTTCTTTAGCAAAGTCTGTGGTTCTCATGAACAGCGCTGGCAATATTGTTCCTGCATATTCTGCTTCAGGTTTCTCAGAAGTAAGTAGTTGACTTACTTGTGACTGGACTTTTTTCTAGTTGATTAAATGATTGTGTAGTGACTAAAAAGAGCTCACAGTCTACATGAAGCAGGCTGATTCAACCATGAGCATAGCATATTATATAGTTTTAACATGCCTCCACCTCCTCCAACTTTTTTTTTCCCAGTCTACCAACACTCTCCCGTTTTGTATTTCAGGAGAGACAGACTTCAGGATTAGCTTGGTTGGGTGCCAGATTTCTTTCGCCTTACTTGAGGTTTAATCTCAAGAATATTTTGAAGAATTTCTATCCCACAGTAAGGCCACCCCTACGTTTGCTACTTTTGTGTGTCAACATTTACTAAATTCTAGGATCAAATTTTGGCAGAAACCAGATAGAGCTGATGACCAGCTCATCCAAGAGATGCTGAGATCCGTATCCTTTCCGATTAGCAAATTGTAACCCCCGAACCGGCATCTCAACACTAGTTGAACAGGGATCTGAACGAAGCAATTCTTTATTTTGCGTCTTTATTTTTGAAAATATAAATAAGGAATTGTGTGCTTTCAACACCTTGACAAAGTTCACAGTCACATGATCCTGGAGTGATATTTGTCCTTGAAAGCGTTTTCAGCTTTGATCTTTCACTCCCTTTAAACTATCTTTTGGAGGACTTTGAGGACAAGACACTTGTAATACAGGTAAGATCTGTTATAGCTTATATGATGCCTCTCAAAGGCCTTTATTTTCTTATTCCTGTCCCCTTACATAGACTACCAATTTGTCAGGGAATGAAGGATCCACTTTCCGACTCCAAGTCAACGTTAGCCATGTTTAGGGAACACTGCAGGGGGGTTTTAGTAAAAGAAATTGATGCTGGTAATTCTACCAAGCTTTGGTTTTCATTCTTTTTTTCTGACTTCAGCATCCACATTACCTACGTTTAAGTTTTTATTCCTGATATCGATAATAATGTTTTGTCAGGGCATTGCCCTCATGATGAGCTTCCGAATGAAGTCAATGCAATCATCACAAAGTGGGTGGCTACTGTAGAAAATAAAACATCTCCCGTCACATCACAACAGTTTGAGCAATATTGAAGCAGAGCATAGATAATGCATATGCACATTGTAAGTTAACACAGTTTTTTTCGTGAGCCTGAACCCATGTTTAATGCACACGAGACTACTACACTGTACTTGTGAGGCGCGACAAGTTCAGGTTACATGATAAGTCCGATTTTACGAGGATTCATTCTGGGAGAGTGTTGTTGGGTTATCAATAGTAAGAGGATTGATAGAAAGGAAACATCTAGGTTAGAAAATGTGAATCTGTGATGGTACAAGATGTCAATGAGAGTGCGCGACATTTCTCCCACGAAGATAATCCTGCTGGCCTGAGATCTTTGTTTCTGCCCCGTGGCTTTCTTTTGGCCAATATGCAATGATAAGCAGATCTTCTGAAGATATGAATTATTTCAAACAGCAGTTTCGATCATGTCATGTAAATTTTGTAACTCTTTCTTCCTCTTATAATCTAGTTGTACTGGATATCAGATTACCGAAGTTAAAACACTGTACGACTGTACTTGCACACAAGACACTGATAATCATTTTTATGGTTAATCTTTACTGTTGTTGAGCAATGATACATATCTCCATCTGAGATTTTTCTTCATAACCTATTTCAAAAGATTGCCTATTCATTACATATATACTCCCTCCGTCTCGAAGAACTTCATAAATTAGGGTTGATGTGTAGTTTATGTGAAAAATTAAAGTAATAATAACAAATAAAAAATGTGGAAAAGATTGTACTTTTAGTGGCAAAAGTTGTAATTTATGTGTAAAGTTGAAATTGTTTATTAATTGTTAGTGGTGTGGTAACTTACTTTTTTTAATAATGTATGAAGTTTTGTGGGACGGACAAAAATGACAAATGTATGAAGTTCTCCAGGACGGAAGGAGTACTAAGATAATCTAGCTATAGATAAGAACATGGCATTCTTGACCTTTTTTAATTTAATCTTGTGAACACCATCAGACCGTTCCAGTCAGGCAGAAATCGTTTCTCGATTACCAATCTGTCCGGTGATAACGATTGAAAATGATTTCTTCTCATTCATCGCCTTAAATGTAAGCGTGTTGGGACTGACTGATATATTATACGTCGAACCATGACTGGTTGTTGCCTTGTATATTCAGTTTGCACTTCCTACATTTGTTACAGTTCTTGTAAAATTCACAGAGAAGTTGCTACTTTTGTTCACTGTGGATGCAGAAAATCATTGAAGGGTAGATTCTTAGGTGATGTATGAGCACTCCCTCTGGGCATCGACGTTGAACATTTTCTTGATCAATGAACCATCATACCCTAAACCGCACAACATTTTAACATAGTCCTCCGACAATGTCTCGTATGCTAATCCAGAATCTGCAGCTCGTACCAGATCCATATGCCCTGAACCATAACTGAATTCTGCATCTGGGTTTTTCATGAGGGTGATTTGCAATATTGGTCCGTTAAGTCGCAGTCCTTTGCGATTACGATCCTAAAAAAAATTCAATTTCAGAATACGTCCTTAGGACCATATACCAGACTGTATTCTCGCAAAAACAGAGATACGGATGACTTGGAGGCTGATTTGTCATGACATGGCATCCAACATGTCAAATAACACATTGGAGGGAAAATTCCCTCCATGAAAAACCTAGAAAACGTAAAGAAGACAGAGCCCAACAACTTATAATCACTATTTCATTAATCAAACTCAAACTTACACAAGAACAAGAGCACCAAACGACGGCTAAAGGTCCTGCTCTGCTGCTGAACATATTCAAGTGAGCTAAACATGGCAAACATGTCATTCAGGCCTCATGATGAATTATACATGCCGAATCCCGACTATGGTACGTAAAGATTCAATTTTTATTGGTTTGAATATATATAGTATGTGTATGTGAGTGTTTTTTCCATGTAAATAAGTGACATCTATTGTTTCTCAGCTGATTCCCCTGTTTGTACACGTTATTTTAATGCTTTGAGTGCATGTGAAGATTTGAGTCTGATTTTGATGCAAAATTGTTTGGACAGATGAAAATACAAGTGAAATGACTATATGTGTGCACTATGGTGGTAATTTTGTGGTAGATAGTGTGACAAACAAGGAGAAATATGTGGGTGGTAAACTAGCAAAATATGACAATTATGCTATGGAGGATTTGGATATGAATCATTTGCATGCTTTTGCTGATTTGTCCAAGGTTGGACCTGGTAGGAAGTTTTACTACTACTCAAAGGCTGTCTTTATAGAATTGAGGGATGATTTTGAGGTAAGTAGCCATGCAATAGCTAACCTTGAGAGAAGGGAATGTAGTGTGTGGATTGAGGGTGTTATGGAAGACGAAAATGGTCAGGAGAAGTTCACTGCTAGGGATAAGGGTAAGAAAAAGGTAGGTGAAGAAAGGAGTGGTTATGATTATATGGAAGGCAGAATGGGACATGGTGCTTTTACGAAAGAGAACACTGAGCCTAAGAAGACAATGGTTGTGTCCAGTTCTTATGATGATAGTAGTGTTGATTCTGAGTCTGATGCAGTAGTAGCTAGCTCTGAGGATGTTAATTCTCTGGAATCTGATGATGAGGATGAGGTGAGGAAGCCTGATAGGCCAACTAGCTAGAATAGTGCATAAAGCTTGTCATGATTTTGAGCCTAAGTTTGAGTTGGGATGATTTTCAATAGCAGATATGGAGCAATCACTTTAAGAAATGTAAAGGAGGTGAAGAATGACAAGATTAGGATTTATGCCAAGTGTGGAGGGTTTGGCTGCCAATGGAGAGTGCATTGTCACAAGGTGAAAGATGGGACTGGTTTTCAGGTGCATAAATATTATGCAGAGCATGATTGTGGATTGACACAATCAGTAGGCTATGTGAAGAGTTCATGGCTTGGAAATAGGTTACTTCACAAATTCAATATTGATCCAGATAGAAATATCAAGACATTTTTTCTTGAGGTTCTTAATGAGACAGGGTTGTCCATCTCTACATTTCAGGCTTACAGAGCAAGAAGGTTAGCCATGTCAATCTTGGAAGGTCCACCAGATGCTCAATATGCGAAGTTATGGGATTATGCTGAGAAATTGAGATCAAGGAATCCAGGTTCTACTGTGGTGGTTGATATTGACAGAACCACACATGAGTTTAGACATTTCTATGTCTGCTTCAAGGCATTGAAAGAAGGGTTTATGACTGGTTGTAGGCCTTTCATTGGAGTGGATGGTTGCCACTTGAAAGGTCCACATGCGGGAGTTTTGTTGACAACAGTTGGGATTGATCCGAACAACAAACCATTTCCTATAGCTTATGTTGTGGTATCACATGATACTGGGGAAAGCTGAATTTGGTTTCTATCACTCTTGAAGGCTGACTTGAACATAGCAGATCCTTCTAAGTTCACCATGATGTCTAACAAACAAAAGGGGTTGCAGATGTATTCCCTAGGGCTAAACATAGATTTTGTGTTAGGCACTTGTTGAAGAACTTCTAGAGTGCAAGGCTTAGAGGAAATGCATACAAATATGCATTGGTTGCAAATGCTACTACTAAAGGTCAATTCATGACTGCAATGACTGAGATGAGAAATCTCAATGATAGAGCATATGACAGGTTGCAAAACAAGCCACCTGAACAATGGAGTAAGAGTGAATTTGACACCTATCCTAGGTGTGATCTGACCATGAACAACAAATGTGAGAGCTTCAACAAGATGATACTCAAGGCAAGGTTCAAAGCAATTCTTACTATGCTAGAATGGATCAGAGAAATCTTGATGCAGAGGATGCAAGAGCTGAGGGACTGTGCTGAAAAGAAACGGAAAGGACCTTGGTGTCCTAAACCTAGAGCACTGATAGAAAAGAACATGAACAGGGTGAGGGATTGCATATCCAGGAAATATGATGCAACAAACTGGGAGATACTTGGATTTGATGGTTCTCAGTACAATGTGGATCTAGAGGCATATACTTGCACCTGTAGGAGGTGGCAACTAAGTTTTATTCCATGCAAGCATGCTCTTGCTGCTATTAGTCAGTCCAAACTAGACTATAATGGTTTTGTCAACACTTGTTATAGTGTTGAGGTGTACTAGAAAGCTTATTCTGGCACTATATATGGGATTAATCATCAAGAGTTGTGGGGTGAGACATTTTATATACCCCCATGTCCACCAAAAAAGTTGAAAAAAAGGGGCAGGCCACAAACTGCTAGAAGAAGGGGTGAGGATGAATCATCAAACAAGAGAAAGAAGGGTATAGGAAAGCATGGAGAAGCAAGAGGAATCAAACTACAATTCATTGTAGTTACTGTGGTGAAGAAGGACACAACTACAAATTTTGCAAGAGGGAAGTGAGAGATGATCATGGTATTCCATCAGATGATGAGGATATTGATTATGAAGAACTGATGAGGGAGGAACCTCAAGATGACGTTCCTCCTAATGTTGATCATGTTCATCTAGGAAGTGGTGATGCTAGTGGTGAAGCATCTCCAACAATTGCTCAAATCATATCTAAGAAGAGGAAGCAATATAAGGTAGTGTTTATGCATTTTTGCCCTGTTTCTAGTGTTACAATGCTATTCTTGATGTTATATGTGTTCCAGGAAGCTTATTGTTCTTTGTTGTTCTTACTGTAGCCTAAACCTGGAGATATAATCACAGACTTCACCCTTGATGAACCTGAAGAACAAGTAGTTAAGGTATTAATTTAGTAGTTAATGAGATGTGGTGTGTGAGATAGTTCAATTTTTGGCATTTTTGTACTTAATTTTTAGTTTTTTAAGTGTTGTTATGTTGTTATTATTGTGTAGGATGATGAACCACTAGGAACACAACCATCACAGTCCCAGAGAGAATATGCGGAAGGCCCAAGCAATCTTCAACAACTTCTAATGGATAAAGCTGCATTTTCTAGACTCTCTCAAGCACATGGCAATACTATTTTGGTTTTGTTGCTTAAGATGTTGTTCAGTCACAAAGAGATGTTGATATCAGACTTGCTTTTGTGAGTGGTCGAAAGAAATATGTGTCCTTGAAGAATTTTCAGCTGTGGCAGAAGTAAACAAGAACAAGAAGAAGAAAGTTTCAAAAGCCAAGAACAAGAAGTGATTTCTTTGTCACAATGGGATTTGGTTTGTCCAATCTCATATTTTGATTTTTTGTGACTCAGTTTATGGGATTAGTTTTCTTAAAGTTGGACTTTTGGTTTGGTGTCATTTCTAGGATTGAACATGTATAGCTACTTAAATTCATATATCAAGACTCAATTTTTCAATTTTCAGATGATTTATTCATGATAATTATTTTTGCAATTTTTACATGGTGCTTTATGTTTATTAATGGCTACTGCAAATTGACTAGTGTACAATTATGTGTGAAGTGTCAAAGTGTTTGTAGCCGAGTGGCAAGCTGAGACACCCGTGACCATGAGGTCACGGGTTCGATTCCCCAAAATGGGTGATTATATTCTCTGAATAGAGATTGGTGGTGATTTGCACCTAGAATTGATTGATAAATTCATCTTGTTCACCAAGTGTAATTGTAATGCTTTATTTCATGTTAATTAATAATTTAAAAAAAATTCAACGTTTAAAAAAAAAAGAACAAAAAAAATAATCTAAGTTTTTCAATTTACAGGCATTTTTGTCATCCCTTTCTTGTATTGTTCAGGTGTTACCAAAAGCTAAACACTATTTCTTCACCGTATTCTGCAAAACTGTGGGTGCTTATACCAATTTATCTCGGCTAGAAGAAAGCACATGAACCAAGAGTCAAAATCTGAAAAGAGGCAAATTCAACCCCTCAAATTCACTCACCAATTGGATTCATTTCACTTTCCACCCCACTTAATTACCATTCAGTTACCTTCTCAATGCACTAATTCATATCTAACCCTATCAACTAGCTCAATTGTATGTATAATAAATAACCCCTCATTTTGCATCACTAATCACACAAACACTTAAGCAATTAAACTACATAACAACTTCTGAAACAAAAATGGAAGCTTTGATGGAAGAGAGGCTCGAGTGGTGGATTACTCATGGTCTCAGGGATGGGAATGCAACAGGGAACATGCTCATCAGGCCTACACTGGAGGAGAAGTTCAGGCACCTGAAGATGTTCTGTCAGAGACTTGAACATCAATGGTGATTTGGTGAAGGCTGCTGACATCTACTCCATCATGAAGCTCATGGAGGTAATGCACAAGGAGATATGCTGGAGGGGTTCAAAGATGCGTGAAGTCATCCTTGATGTTGAGAAAAGCCATGCCCTTGCAAGTCCAGGCCCCAACATGGACTGGACCTATCCAGTCCATTGTGAATTCCATGTGGATGAGCTCATGTAGGAGTTCAACATTGAGCCTTGAAGAACTCTGCCATGCCCTATCTATCTATCTATCTATCTATCTATCTATCTGCCCTATCTATGTAATGCATTCTCATTTTCAATGCAATAATACAATGCTATTTTAAATTTAGTTCCAGCTAACATAACATGAACAATAACAACAACAAGACCAAAAGAAAGAACAATTGCAGTCATAACAAGATTAACAAGAACATCTCATTTCCTTTCAACAAATAAATGAGTACATGGTGATTTGTGAATCACTTACATATCCAAATCAAGAAACCTAATCAATTGTGATTCTCTTGGACATAATTGAAACTAATAAACCAAAAATAGGGGACTACTACTAGCTAATAAACCTCAAATAGGGGACTACTAATACTTGTTACACATTAACAAACAACCTACCAGAGCTGCAGAAACCAAGCACGGTAGGGAGGACCGGGAAACAAATCTCCCTACTACGCCCCTCGACTGCAATATTTGGAGGATCGCAGTAACAGAGCTCGTGTCCCTCCGAATAGCTCTCCGGCGGACTCTAATCGTGTTCAATTTCATCTTCTTCACTTGGATTCCAGCTACCTCGGCTCAACATTGTTGATTTGGGTTTCTAGGGTTCTTGATTTGGAATTCTAGTGTTCTTGATTTGGGAGATTTATGAAATTAGGGTTTCTATTATGCCAGAATTGGGAGATTTAACCCGTAAATAAACGTGTTTTTTACAACTTAATTTGTCCCAGTCAGCAGAGGACCAAATTCGCAAACAAAATTCGTCCAGTCAACAAAGGACCAAAATCGCGAAGACAATTCGCCTCTAAGTCGTCTGTTTGGTCCTTATTAGGAAGTATTCTGAAATCGAAATTTTTTTGGACTGTAATCGGCAAAAGACAGGGACTTAAGGGAACAATATTGCAAATCACCCTTTTTCATGACATTCATTCTTCGAGCTATGCTCACAGAAAAGAAATGGCATAATTGCATAACTGCTAGGCTGGTGTTAATGCCAAAAAAAATTGTTTGGTGATGAGATTACCTGTATCATGAGAGATGTTTTTGATTGCGGAAGCGGACCAATCAGGATGTAACGTTTTGATATATGCAGCTACACCAGCAACATGTGGGCAAGACATTGATGTTCCATAAACTATGTAATATTTCACTTGTCTCGTATCGACATTGCTTCTTGAAAGTGGACCCAAGGGCAAATATGCTGCCAGGATTTTAAACCCTGGAGCCGTTATATCCGGCTGTATGTATCATCAACACCACTAGTTTTACCATCAATTGTATAACATGGGACAAAAAGTAAGGGCAATAAATCTATCAGTTGGGTACCTTTAGTATGTCAGGGACGATGGAATTTCCTTTGGAAGAAAAATCATCAACTTGAGGGGCATCAGGATCTGTCACAGATTCACTAGCCAGTATATCCACAGTAGGAACACTACTAAAATTAGAGTCATTACAATGTCAAATGTTGTTACTTTGTGGAAGACATAGTTCTGAACCACAGTGAAATGTTGCCTAGTTAAACCGAATGCTGGAAGAGGAACAACAGTAGAGACATTGATGGTAGTTGGCTCTAGCGTTCCAAGGGCTTGGGCTCTAAAGGCTTTTTTCATGCCTCGACCTTCACAGAGTACGATTTTTCCTTTCACTAAGCTTTCTTCCAAACACTTATATAAGCAAAGCTTCTTAGTGTTTAGGGAGTAATTTGAGAAGAAGTCTGGAACTTCTAGACACAATTAGAATCGATTTTCATTAAGCGTTTTTCGCACCGCTAGTAGTGTACAATTGAATTATAGTGAATTGATTCAAGGATACCAAAAAAAAAGCCCAAATTAAATTGTTTATGTAACTACGAATTGTACTAACAGCGTTAAACTCAAGAACTGGAATAAGAACCAAAAAAAAAAAAAAAAGTTCCAGGAACAATTACTGTGGATGATATTCCTGTAACATAGGGGATATATAGAAGAATCAGATGTGTCTTCAATCTGGAAGCAACCTTCTTATTTATAAATTCAAGGGTCATGTATGAAGAGACACAACCATGCAAAAATCTTGATAAGAATATATGCAATGGATCTGGATTGAATCCTATCCATTGGATCATACCTTTTCAAATTAATGGTCATGATTAATTAAATGACTGTTATTTCAAATTTGGATCATACCTTTTTCCGAGTTAATTCAGTCTGCAAGATTAATCTCTAGATTAAATTTTGACCATACAAATTTTAAACAAAATTAACAGCCGAGATCGATGAGCGAACATGATGTGAACATTTCTCATGTTCAAACTTTTAAATCTTCGAATCCAATAAAGTAATTCACGTGAACAACATAGAGTTTTTGGCAATTTACCCCTCTGTATTTTTCATAATAGACCATTTACTCATATGTATTATTTTAATAGGCAATTTACCCTCTCGAATTTTATAAATAGGTGCAACACGCCCAAATGGGTATAATTTACCCCCTCGTAATTAGTAAAGTTAGTTTTGAATACTCTCTTTGCCACGATCTAAAAGATAAATTTTATGACACAATTATATAATGAAAAATTAAAAAGAAATTAAATATAATTTTGTTAATTATTTAACCATTATCATTTAAAATTGATTTGACTTTAATTAAATTTAAAAATGATTAAGGAAAAAGCAACACAAAAAGTTGAGACTGATACGGAATAGATATATTATATTAACCTCAACTTTTCATGTTGATTTTTCCGTCTATCAATTTTAAAGTTAATTAACTTTTAATTACTTTTTAATGAAACTAATTAAACACTTAAGAAAAATATATTTAAAAATTATTTTTTTATTTTCATTATATAATTGTGTTATATTTAAGAACGTGATGGATAGAATATAATTTTAAGATCGTGATGGATAAAATATAATTTTAAAGCAACTTCATGAATTATGAGGGGTAAATTGCACGTATCAGGTTGCGTTGCATCTATTTTCAAATTCTAAGGGTGTAAATTACCTATTACAACGATACAGAGAGGTAAATGACTTATTATGAAAAATACGGGGTAGTAAACAACCAAAAACTCAACAACCTACTTAGTCATATATAATTAATAAATTCCATCATTACAAAAGGGAGATTATACCTTCTTAGTTTATATAAGCTAAAAATAATGTGAACTTTTAATAGTGCAACTTAGCATGAACAAGTTTGGACTCAATAGTCACCATTAGGGGTGAGCATCGGTCCAGGCCTAGACCAAACCGAGCACGGACCGATATGGTCCGGACCGAATTTATGGATTTTCACATCCCGATGACCGGACCTAAAATGGTTCTGTCCAGGACCGGATCGAACGAAATTTTCGGTACGGTCCGGGCCAAGACCGAAAAAGAGGAAATTAAAAAAAATTTGGGAATATCAGATCCAAAAACTCCAATATTTCCAGATCTCTTTGTCTATGTCAATCTATTTTGAACCACTTCTCTTTTGCTTTTGGATCGATCTATTTCTTGTGCGGCCGCTTGGAGGTAGAGGCGGAAACGGGGTGGAGGGCGGTGGAGCAGGGGTGGAGAAGCCGCGAAGGTGAGCAGCTGAGAGAGAGAGAGAGAGAGAGAGAGAGAGAGAGAGAGAGAGAGCAGTGGTGGTGAAGCCGCGAAGGTGAGCATCGAAGAGAGAGAGAGCAGTGGTGGTGAAGCCGCGAAGGTGAGCAGCGGAGAGAGAGAGAGCAGTGGTGGCGAAGCCGCGAAGGTGAGCAACGGAGAGAGAGAGAGAGAGCAGAGGAATCATGGTAGCAGAACCGCAAAAGAGAAAGAGCAGAGGAGAGGCGTGGCGGAGGGAGAGAAAGAGCAGAGGAGAGGTGTGGCGGCGGAAGAGAAAGAGCAGAGAAGAGGCGTGGCGGCGGAAGGTTTGTGGCGGAGGGGACGCTCGGAGGTGTGGTGCCGGCCGTCGGGGGTGGAACCGTGGAGGAGAGAGGTGAGCAAAGGAAGGTGAGTTGGAGTTAGGGTTTTATTAGGAGGAGGAAGGGGAAAAAAATATATATAAAGTTTAATCGATCCTGGTTGGTCCGACACGTGGTTTTCCAGTATTTGGCCCGGACCGGACTGAGGACCGAGATTTTGAAATCTTCAATACCGAGGATTGGCCCGAGGACCGATTTTTTGGTCCGGTTAGGGTCGGTATTTCGGTCCGGTTGCAGTTTTGCTCACCCCTAGTCACCATATCGTGGACTGGTTAACATAGTAGGCTGGTCTTCGTGTCGTTGAGTACATATTGTAAGGCTTGTGGATTGGGTTCAATCCGTGGACATTATCCCATTTCAATCTGAATTGGACCTGATCCGGTCCATCAAAAAATTAAAGATGATCCACCAGTGTCCGGATCGGACCGGACCAATCCGGATCTGTTCATGGATTTGATTTAAATAAAAATCTAAGTAGAATTAAACCCAAAACATTCCTTCTCAAAACTCAACCCACTCTCAACCGGAGAATAACGGCGGCACTGAGCTACTCCGATCGCTTCTGAAGCTCCGTATTAACATGTATAGTTCACTTGTCACTTAGCTCGGTCCTTGCGCATGTCCTTTAGTAATTCTGAAATGAATCTAAAGAACCCTAATCGATTTGAAAATTTATTTTTATCTCAATCTTTTTGTAGAAGCTCGATTTGGAGCGAATTGGAATTGATCTATGAGTTTAATAGAAGCTTAATTCAAGCAGTTGATACTGATTGATTTTTTAAGCACACATGTATTCACTGTGTTAGATGATGTGAAATAGGTTGAATTCGTCAGAATAACATTTGGAATAAGGCTAAAAGAACTTGGACGCTAAATAGGTATAGTAACTTCATATCCAAGAAATTCATTATGTCATGTGTCTTGGATAATGTATTTTTTTTGAAAATAAGATTCAGGATAGTGAGATCTAATGTTTTGCTGAAGGAAGGTTGCTTTTGTTAATTTCAGATAGACAGTTTTGTTCTTGAACCAGTCGGTATTTTAGATTAAATGTGTGAGTTGTGTTGGTCAATTAGATAACCATGCAAATCGAAAGAAATATAAAAGATAGGGTGTCATTAATTCAATGCCATACTAATAAGTTTGGTGAAAACAAATAGTTGACAACATACAAAAATATATTCTTGAACATGATTTAGAGGCTACACAAAACCTCCTTATACACCACACTGGTTGTAGCGTCGGTGGGATTGCCTTCTTCATCTAAAATCAACACCTTCAACCCCTTCTTGTTGGTGACTCTGGAGAATGTAACATAAAGTTGTCCATGGTTGAGTATTGGCCTAGGAAGGTAAAGGGCGACGTGAGCTAGAGATTGACCTTGACTCTTGTGATGATCATAGCGTGGCAAATATAAATGGAAAATTGTCTCCTTTGGAACCTGACTGAAAATTTGGTGAGGTCAGAGGGTGTAAGTAGCATACGTGCTATAATGATCTTTTTGTCGACGTTCTTACCAGCTATCATCTTGGTCTGTAGGACTTTGTCCCCAATCTAAGCCACGACCAGTCTGGTACCATTACATTATTTAGCCGCCTGGTCTATATTCCTGATTGGACACCCAACCTTAAGACGTATACGGTGGTTGGGGATGTCAGATGTCCTAATGGTGTTAAGTAACTCAGTGGAATACGCATCCTCGCGGTTGACTATGTCATCTTCATCCGGACATATGCTATCAGAACTCAAGTACTCATGTGTTCACCGGGCAACATCGACATGACATAGTCATTGATGTCATCAACAATGTCATTGGTCAAAACTAATATGGCACGATCCTGAAAATAACGACCATCATCAATATGATCAAGGAGGGAGGGGTAAGTGTTACTAACCATTGATGCAATGGGATCGGTTGCATCTCATATGATGATATCATCGGAGAGCTTGAACTCGACCTCGCCATCATTTTGAACGCTAACGTCACCATCTCCAACACGGAACAACCAATTGGCAAACTCCCTAATCTCTTCAACTTTCTGTGTAGATCAACCAGCCTAAAACATAGATAGAGCAATACCACAAAATAAATCCTTAATATGGTTCATTGGTTCGATACTGTAAAATTCCGAAAATTATTTTTGGACTATCCATTTGAATTTAATTTGGAGACGAGAATTTATTTGGACCTGAATTGTTATACGGGATTTTTTAAGTTATTAATTTTTAGGGTCGTTAAATTGGGACGGGCTTCCAGGGTTTCATCGATTTGGATTTTGTCCAACTTAAGTTACCCAATTAGTGCAGACGGAGATATGTTAGATGATTAGGCCCGGGATCGTCAGTATATATGATGTCATTGTGCTAGTGTTGACCCTCTTTACCTCTGTGACCAAAAGATCAGAAAGCAAGTCAGTACCGATGCGCGATGGTCGGTTGGAGTTTCGACATCCACCAAGGATAATTAATCAGGTAATTAACATGAGGTTATAAGGTTGGGCACAACTAATGGCATGTAATTCTCGGAATCTTGGTCCTCTCCACATTACTTTTCACATCTTTAAGGATAATACTCTTTTTGTTTATAGATGAAAGGAGTAGACTTTAATTACTACAACAGTGTGGTTCTTGGTGGACGAACCTGATCAGACTAAATATATCTTGACTATATTTGGATTTAAGGTTGGAGGAACTCTTGGAATTTTTACTTAAATTTTTTATATATAAAACTTATGTATGTATAATTTTCAATTTCCAAACTACTTAGGGTTATTATATTAAGTAATGAGACTTGATATAATAGTCTTTTTAAAGAAGGATCAAGTATATGTATCCCATACATATTTTCCTTGTATATGCAAGTGTTTTTATAAAGCATGGATTATGTGTACGTACATTTATGCTCATCGAGGTGCCTATGAAGTGTGTGACCCTTTCGAGGGGAATCTCGTGCTTTGGAGTACTCCCAGTTTTATATATGTGACACGTATGTGTTACGGGGTAATTGTGACCCCTAAGTGTTAGGGGATATGTTATGTGAAAGTCAAGCTGTGTGCCACCATGGTTTGTGTGGCCGTAGTATATATTTGATTCGATCTCTACTATGTTTGAAGTATAAAATCGTATGCATACTTTTCTATATGTACTTGATTCGGGTAAAAGTATCAGGAGCTCACCCTTACACCCCCTTTCAGATAGTTAGTACATGATCGGATGGAGATACTTTGGAGTTGAGACGGTAGACGTATGATGGATTATGGGAAGACTTTTAGTAGATGTTGCGTACTCTGGAGATGTATTTTAGATGATGATTTACTGTTGAGATGTTTTCTTATGTACTGAGGACTGGTAATTATTGTAAAGGACTTTTAGATGCTCTGTTTGTACCACTCTGAGGTTTTATTATATATTTGAGGATTAAAGGGAGGCTTCGTCTTGGCGTGAGCCCATCTCACAATAGACGACCGGTCGCGCCAAAGTAATTTGGTTTTGGGGCGTGACAGGTATCATATAAAATGATTGAACATAGAGACGTGCACTAATCTGCAGATGTATATTCTTCGTGAGCTTCAATACTTCACAATGCGTCCATATGGAACACGATGAAGACAAAGATGCATAAACAATGTCTTGTCTACTTCCTTTTGGTATGACATGCAATATGTGTCTAAAGTCGACGTCAAATACAACAACCTTGCCACCAAATGACAATGTAGAGGGATGTCCGTCAGGTCCTCTAATAACATCTTGAAGACTTATATCAAGTGCCTCAAAAGAGAACCTATTAGTCATAGGAGCTTCATCCTATATGATCAACCTAGTCTTCTGAAGCAAATCGGCCAGATCACTTCCAGGGGTTATCCTACTACATACAATAGTCTCATCAACCATATGATGTATTGAGAATCTCGAATGAGCTGTCCTTCCCTTTGGCAAATGGAGTGAAGCGATACCACTGGATGCAACCGGCAACACAATCTGAGACTGAGACCTCAATGCATAACACAAAGTCCTCCATAAGAATGTCTTCCCCTTACAACCATAACCATATAAGAAGAACACCCCCTTCATCTATACCCACAACATCCATGATCTTGTGATATACAATTTGCTGCTCCTCGACCAGACATGGATATAGTCGATCAAATTCAGCACGCATTTCGTCGACATCATGAGCCATCTCTTTCGATATGAGATTATTTAATCCATCTTGATGGCCACAATATTAGGCAGTGGCATTCCCTCATACTGAATCAACGAACTACCATTGTGAGACAACATTTCTTCCATATCTGCAAGAGTGAAATTCCTTAACTGTTCCAAAGTGAGTTCCAAATTTGCATGAGGAAAGTAACCCAAAGTTATTTGTAATGTTAATAAATGAAAGTAGTCTTGAAATGATATGAAATTTGTAAACAAATAACTTAAATAAGAAAATTACCAGTATTGTTCATCGTTTTACACAGTCAATATAATATATCATCGGACATATACTCCCATATTTTTTCCCAAACTTCCACGGGTTTAGCCATGGAGTTCGACATCAGTAGCATGTATAATAAATGTCTCAAATATTGACCAGATATCCAGAAGCTTGCTTCTTTGATAGCATCGATGTACTCTTTGTCGTCATCTAACAAACACATCTCGAAGCAAGCATCCCTATAAGTTGAATATAGAAAGCCATCTATGGTCCTAAAATCCTCGAAGCAAGTGGCACCCCGAGTATGATTCAACATGATCATCAGTTAGTATACTGGACCAGCCCTTGGGGGACATGATAAATCCTACCAACTTTATTCATCCTCTGCTTCCTTGATTTCCAAATCCTGTTCTTTTTATCCCACACGTAATGCTGTGCAAACTCAAAGTACAAATACTGACGGGCTTCAAAGTGCTCCTTGTTGTAATTTATCCATTGCAAGAACTGAGTATGGGCAATAGTCGACTTCTCAATAAGATCTTAAATGAAATCACGGTCATTGAAGCAAAAAGTTTGTTCACCATCAAGATGGAAAGACAATCGCTCCATAGTGAGATCGCAATATTGTATGTCATAGCCTATAATGCGCCACACGGCCTCACATGCAGATACGTATCTACAATGGACGTAGTCTTTGACCTCATTGTCAACAGTGATCTTAGCCCCCAATCATATCGACTCCCTTGTTAACATACTTGAACAAATACTTAATCAAGTTTGACTTGTTGCACCACACGACATTTATATGAGCACCGTACTTCATCAAGAGGAATGGATTGTATGGAATGATGGACCTATGGAGTTTTTGTAAAACAAAATCATATAAACATTGGAAATTAAGAGTAAATATTAATGAATAACATTAAACACAATATATGTCCAAGTGTAAAATAAAATGTAACAATTACATGTTGTCAAATATACTCCCATTATTTTCGATCGTGCGACCATCATCACGTCTCATGTATACGGGGTACCCATTCCCATCAAAAGATGTTTGAGCATTGAAGCTCTTTGGGAATTTCTTAGAGTATTTCTTCCCATCGTGCATACTTGGTGCCGTGGTATTTTCTGCTCCACATGGTCCGTGAACCATTTACTCAGTCACGTCATAAAATAAATCCGGACTTCTTTCCTTATCGGGGATCTCAACATGAATGACATTCTCTATGTCATCTACAGTCATGCTCTTATCACCAAGAACAATCCACAACAAAATATGAGCATGAGGAAGCCCACGCTTTTGGAACTCAATTGTATAGAAAACTGCCAAAAAAAAGAAAAAGGTCAATTATGTGAAGTTAAACTAAGATTCATTGAACAATAATAGTTAGTTGATTTCGTATATGTTTTTTTTACCTCCCATGCACTTGCCAAATATATTCTCCATCTTTAAGTCCTTCACCAGTTGATCTAGCTTCATCTTGAACACACAATATAGTATGCCCGGCCTGTCCTTGGGGCGCAGACCCTTAAACTCACAAAAGCGTGTTATCTCTGGCCATTTCGGGTTGCATGTGAATGTCATGAATAACTCAGGATAGCCAATGGTCTTACAAAATTGGTATTGTGTCCTGAAAGTTTTGAACCATATACCTTGGCCCCCTGACAAAAGATGAAGGAAGGACAATCCTCTTACCAACAACATCAGTAGGATCATCAATATCAATTGCACCTCTATGGATAACATCGTCTAGTCTCTTTGAACTACCTGACCTGAGCTTTGGCTGGTTGTTAACGATGAAGGACAACCGCTGCATCTCCATCATCATATAGCAATCAACCAAGAACTGCTGGAAGAGCTTTCAGATGCTAAGTATTGTGGATGCTTCGTCCACTCGATCAAAGATCATGTAAGATATGAATTCCTTGACATTAAGCCTTTTCCTAGGACCGACCGACTTGTCTGCGTGTCGAATATCAGTGTGATACCCATCCTGACCATAGGGGAAGAGCAAAGGGTATTTCATTGGGAGGTAGCTCAGATGCAATTCTAAAATACATCTAAGTGTAATGGTTTTGTGCTCATGTACAATAACTCTTGTATCCATGTCATATTAATTGTTTCCTGTGAGAGTTAACAAAAGCATTGAACATTAGCCACTATTTAGCTAATTACAAAATGATTCCTTTAATTAATATAGAATTTAATGCATTGTATATACCGACTGGAACCACTTCAGAACATGTTGGCAAGTTATACATACGACCATCTCGTGATCTCCTCCCAATGAGACAAAGCTTGACATTTTGGTCCTCATTCTCCCTAAACCTCTCAGCAGCCATTCTGAAATTCTTTGCAATCGGATTGTGCTTATCAACATCTCTCTAAACGAATCAAAAATACCGTCTTGAATAACTACAGAATTTTTCGACCTATGGAAAATAGAACACTCATATATGAAAAGCAGTTGTAACGTTATTTGGAAGAAACTTTTAACTAATCTAATTAAATACCTCATGACATCAATCCTTTCTTGCGTCTTGTCTTCAGAGCAATGCATATACAACTAGGTGAATTTGGCCGACTCGCCTTTTATTTGCAATAAACTACCAAGACGATGGTAGTTCCGACCACCCAGCTTGTATGTATAAGTACCACGGCCGTTATTGACTGATTTATCTTGTATTCCCCCCATTGATGTAAAGGCGTACATCATGTTGTACGCACGAATATTTTCAAGAAAATTTCTACTATGAGCATGTTTCTTACTAAGTAGGTCCTTCAACAAAGACATGGTTCTTGTAACTTGGGCAACTGAATCTTGCCGCGGCCACATCAGGGTGAGAACTCAGGATCATTCACATGAGAATTCCTATGTTTCTCATCAAACCACATAAGAGCACCACAGTAGGAGAACGGATAAGTAGGGTCACCTAAATCGTGGTATTCTACAAATGTTATTAATGCACAAAACTTGTATCTATAATTGAAACTTCTTACGTGAAATTAGTATATATAAAACTGGACATGATGTAATTATTATTTACCAATAACTTGTTCACCCAAATGCTCGACGGGCGGTCCGACTTTGCTTTCCCCATCATCTATTAGCTGTAGTTTTTCGAGCCCTTCCAGTAGAAGACTCTGGAATTTCTTGGACAAAAATCCTTGGTTTAAAAAATGGTATCTTTATGAATCAACTTCCCAATACGTTCCTCAGCAATAGGTATATGTTCCATACCATCGGGAACCAAATTACCTAATAAAATTTAAGTTTTAATACATCAGTTAAACCATAACTCTTTAAGTAATATTTGCATAATAAAATAAAACATGAAGTATGATCTTAATAAATACTCATATTAAATACATACTATAGTTAGCATGATTGGTGGAGTGCTATACTGTCTTTGTTGGATTGGCCTTTCAGAATCTCTTTATGTCAATTGAGAAACGTATGTAGTTTCCATTTAATGTTGTGATGTTCTTGTAAGCCTCATCGACTTCACCTAAACATCGACGGATAAAAAATTCATTAATCAAGTACAAACTAATGTAAGTATTCTCAAAACTATATTTTAATACGTGGTGGAAAATAACTTACTTGTCAAAGGCAAACTCGAGTGATTGGAATTCAAATAAGAGGTCTGATATAGATCTTTCCTCGCTTCGACAACCAAATTGCTCGATAGTGGAGCTTGCTTTCGTTGCAGGATTGACAAACTTCCTCCCTATTTGTTATTTGGCCAAAACTCATTTTAAACATGATCAGATTGTGTGCCTTATTGTTCACAAACAAAACGTCATAATGTGTTAGACATTTATAATAATGACTAACACGACTCACATAATTTGTTTGCATAACAACTCTCTTACAATTTGTTGTGATACCTAATTGGATCCTTGATGCTTGTCCAAATGGTGAATGTTCGTCTACAATATTTATATTTGATTGATAAATATCTTGCCAAGTTTTCAAATAACTTGCTGGCGGGGGGCACCTTTTCTTGCATCTTTCATGAAACTTGACGTCTGAGGTGCACGTCTGAAACTTGGACATTGAATTAAAATGCATATTGTAAGACTCAGTAGAAATGTAAGTTGAACGATCACATACCTTTCTATAAGACGTATATGTTCAGCTGCTTGTCTTGGCCCAAATTTGCGCGAAGTGTGTTTGGTTGTACCTTCTTCCTCTTTGCAGTTCTTGATGAGTCGATGTTTGTGTAAGTTTATATGAAAAATTAAAACTCAGTTTGAGCATTGAAGCTTATATACTATTTGAAATGGACAAATCAAATAAACATCAATCAATTACGTAATAGGAATAATATACCCATATCTTTGCGTTATTTAGAAGCTTTGCATAAATTAATTGACAGCTTGTTGATTGTGTAAACCAAATTTATGCCAAAATTAGAATCATTAATTATGATAGGACTATCTTTGCCATAGAGAACATAGAGTTGACTTACATTTTGATTGAAGTAAATAAAGCAAGTAAAATAAATTACGGTGAAGGATTTATTTACCACTTTGTTAGCCTTTCATATCCAAAATTAGAATCTTTAATTATGATAGCACAATATTTGCCATAAAGATCATAGATTTGACTTACATATTGTTTGTATATAAAGCAAGTTACATCAATTAGGGTGAAGGACTAATTTACCACTTTGTTGGCCTTATATAGAACTATAGAGACCAAATCAAAACTTAAATTATAGAAAATAATTTGTCACACAATTAAAGCTAGATATCATTGTCTTTACTAAAATAAGATTAGTTGCCTAAAATGTTTGATATCACTATCTTTACTAAACACTGTAACGATCCGGCCCATTGGACCGGCAAATTTACACAGTGCTATCCCACCACTTGGTATGATATTGTCCTTTTAGACCGGAGCCAACACGGACTTGTTTTTGGATCTTTCCAAAATGCCTCAAACCATAGGAGAGTGGTGGTCTATATATATACCCTTCATCACTTCCACTCACTAGCAATGTGGGATGTTGGGTATTACAATCTACCAGATTTGGATCCATCACTAATTAGAAAATTATGTATATAATTTTAAATAATAGATCAATGTAATTTGTATGTGATGGATTCAATATGTCGCCTCGGCACGGTAAGCAAGGTATGTTTCAAACTTCATCTCAATTAGTTTATTAGTAGTTAAACAATTGCCTAAAAGAACTACCATGCTTACTTTGGTAAAATTTTAATTTTGCGTAGACAAACACGAAGTTAGAATGATAATAATTATTAAACATCACTTAGTTGCGAGTAGTACACAGTAAATATAGGTTTGAAGTACCATTAGAGTTAGAGGTGAGGCACAAAAAATTAGCAAATGCATGGATTTAGAGATATTTCGGAAGCTAAAGATATGAATTCAGACAACGGAATCAATTATAAATTCAAAATAAACAATAAAAGTACTTAAAAGCAACCAACAATGATATCAAATTAGAAAGAAACGAAATAGCATAACTCAAACAAAATATTCAAAACAATTCCATAAAAAAAAAATTCTTCAATAGCAAAACATGTCCAATTCTTCTTCTTCTTGATATGCTTGTTGCTCGATTCTTGCTTGCCTATCAAACCTTCATCGTCACTTCATTCACCTTCTTCATCATCACTTGCCATGCACTTAACTGGTATTATATTGGAGTCGGAGTTTTGACTTGAGTTTTGGTGGGACGATCCATCTGCCTTAGCCTTTTCTTTATGAGCCGATGATTTAGCCCCAAATATCACCTCCGGTTCGCGCATAAAAGGCTTAGTCATTTATACAGATTGAAATAAAAATAAGTATTTTGCCGACTTATTCGGATGATATAGGTAACTTACATTGCCCATGAGATGACAATATTGACATATGATTTTCTCATCACCGATAAGTGCATCTACACTAAAGTCTTTATAGTTATTGAGAATATTATAATCGTTTGCAAGCCTCACTTTGCACAACTAGTCAGTTTGCATCATGCTTAGAAAATGAAAATGCCTTGGGATCCCCCGTCTTCTGTTAAGAAATAATTATATGTTAAACCCAAAAAGTACAAAAACTAAAATGAATAATATTTGAAATGAGTAGTCCACCTCCATCACTTCTTTGAGGACAACGGAGGCTGGTTTGCCAATTAGTCTTTTAACCAAGTCCACAAATAGGACCAAAGTAGTCTTTTCCCTCTTGTTTCCTTGAGCAATTACCATAAGGCGAAACATATAGAATGGGCAAGTAATTATATGGTACATGTAAAATAGAGATTGTATATTATATATATAGGTATTACTCTAATTACCTTGGAATTATCTCCATTATGGATTGAGAGCAAGTAGATCAGGGGCATTTATTGCCAACACTTTTTTCTTTGAGTTTTCCTTTGCATCGACCACATGTTTCGTAATACCACGGTCCTCCACCGATATCAATGTCCTTAAAGGTGATAAATATGATGTAAGAACCGGCCTGCATTTTGCATATCGTAAAACGAATTTTATTATAACATTTGTAAAGTAAATTAAAAAGTCACATTAAATGGTAATGGATTGATACACACCTCCTTCATGTTGATGACTTAGAGTGGAGACTTATGCATCTCAATATTCAACCACTCTTCCATCTTCATAGTTCTTGCATCAGATGACACATGCGTTACCGACCTACTAACACAATTGCATCCCCATTCAACTTTTTTCTGAAAAAGGATTAAAATCAAGCATCACTAATATGAAATTAATTAAAAATAATTAATCTGTATTGCAGTGCTAATAATTCCAATTATACTTCATTTTGAAGTCATGAAATTCGGGGATGTCTTCATTGATTAGAAGCCTTGATGCATGAGCAATTATTCCAACACGCAATTCCTCTAAAAATTACACAGAATAAGTCAAAACAACTTCCTCTTTCATCAATTAAAGATATAAGTTCTAGAAATACGTAATCTATTATGCACTTACTATTATAGATCTAAACATGACAAAATTGAAGTAGGATGATTAATCCTTCAACCACTGAACTTGGATTTGGTATATGTTCCAACACCTTGTCAACGAATGACTCCCAAAGAACGTACTTCAACCTCGTGTTCCTGTGAGTATTTCGTATGAGTGAAACCGTAATAAAATGATAATTAAATGTATGATGTACAAAAAATGACAAATATAAGCTTATATATTCAATAGCAATATATTAATAACCTCTCATCACGGACTTCAATTTCCAAAACCCGAGCTCTTGCCTTCTCAATGTAGGTTACTTTCGATCTTTTTGTAACCTCCCCAATGACATCTGCTCAACGGATTCAACATTAGTACATTCAACCTTATCCATAATAAAACCAACTAATTCGTACATGAACATATCTTACCAACATAAAATGGCCCTGCTATAGGCTGTAGCTCATCAAATGGAATCAAGTTGACACCGCTCGCCATTATACGAAGTTCAGGCTTACAAAACGTGACCTTGGTGACATATGCAAAATGCAACTTGAAATCATGGTTAACCCGAGCTTTTTGGTACTTGTACATAATGTTATCTTCGATTTCAAAGTTTGATATTCTGACAGTGTCTCCCTTCTCCCTCATTCAAATTTCTCTTAAAATTAGGCATCAAACCCCTTTTGACATAGGCTGAAATTTGAGTTCCCTGGTGAAATCGATTTGGAATTATTACAATTCCTTTACCTAATCGAAATATAATAACTATTGAATTAATACTTTAAAGTTCTTACCTCTTTGTCCATAAGAATGAATTCAATTGATACCAGGGTTTTCTTCGCATCGGTCGGACTCCATAATCGCAATATCTTCACAACAACCACCTTGTTCTCAATCTCCTTGTCAGGTAACTTCACAACCATGTCACTCAACTTTCGGGATGAACAAAATATAACCTCTCAAATTCTAAAAATGAAGACTCTCAAGTGTAAACAAATGAAAAAGATCACTGTTATGTATGTATGTATGTATGTACGTACGTACATACGTATTTATTGTAAAAGATTATTGGAGATCTATGATTTAGAATAGAATCATAGTAAAATTGAATGTAATCAAATCATATTTGTATTATTTTGATATGATATGAAATAATTATAAGTTCTTACCATATAGAGTCACCAATTAGGATAATTACAGAATTAATTAGTATAACTTACCAGCATTATGAGTAATTACAAAATCAATTAGTATATCTTATCAAGAGGATTTGGTGCATAAATTTATGGAGAATAATAAATATTATTGTTTAATTCGGGTTGGTTACTGTATATGTTTCAGAAAAATTTGACTTTTAATATATATTTAATTGAAACCAAAACTAATTAATGAATTAGTCCAACACATACGTTGTTACCTTATATATATGAAATTAAATAAATAAAGTATAATGAGTTAATTGATATATTCACGGAATATATATAAGTTAATATTATATATTTTTGAAATTAAAATAAACTTCTATGATTTAATACACAATATCTAAGTATGATTATATATCATCGAAATTTAAAGATTAAAAATGATTTAGTACACCATAACTAAGTTAAGATAATATATCTTCACATTTGGTCTTTTTAACATTTAAAAGTAAAAATACATTATGTGAATGAATTTGACATCTGTGTAACAGATTATTTTGGCTACCAAAATTTAATATCTTTTCGTGTATGGTGCCTTCATGACAGAGATGACGGTATGCCAATTACGTGAATATAGTTAATTTGCAAAAACAAAGTTTCTTTATAAGTGCGTAAATACATCATATTATCATAATTGTACAATTAATTATGTAATAAAAATTATAACACTAAGTTATAAGAGAAATTCTCTTGAGAGTCCGGAAAGTCCTGAGAGTCTTAAACAAAAAGATTCAACCGCACAATTCGTATACAACAATACATAATTTATATATAGACAAAAATCTACATTTTACACAAAAAGCCGCACAATTAGTATACAATATTGCAGGACTCTCAGGACTCTCGTAAAAACTTGAACTTTCACAAGTTGTTGTAAAGTTATAAACCATTTTATTTTGAATAAATTTTTAGTAATTAGTGTGCATTGAATTCGATTAATCTATAATTTCTGTTGACCCTCAATTTGAAATTTGTTATATGTGAAGTAGTGGGTACATTGATAAGTAACATAGATAATAAATTGAATAATAGAAAACACCATAAATTATAGAGGACACCTTGTCAAAGGTTACAAACTGAACTTGAAAATAAAAACTTTGACGACATAAAATTAAAGTAGTTTGAAATATGAGAAAACAAACACACTCATTAACAACAACTTGACTTTTGTTGTCGCCACAGTAGCGAGATGCCACGTAAAGGACTTCTAGTCGGCCATAACTCTTGCACAATGGTTATACCTAAAGGGGGACTTTTTCATCTTAATGCAGAGATGCAAAGTGGTAAACTTATTCACACAGGAGTGTAGTATGTCAAGATAATTTGGATTTTTCAACTTCAGCTATGCAACCTAAAATAAAGCTGTCAAACGTTATGATTTGATTGACAAATTTATGGTAAGTACCATAATTTAATCAATTATTGAGACGAATCGCAAAATTTTGTCGGAAGATATTAATTAACTATCCATGTATTGATACCATACCAAACTGATTATATGCATCATCTAGCAATAGGATTTTAAGCCAAAATGTTGTACTATATTACATATTGAAATGCTAGATTTTTTATGGCTCAAATTTAAATGCTTGGTCAAACCCAATTCATAATTTATAAACTTTAAGTTTACACCATTAACCTTTTTTTTTCCTGAGATTAAAGTAAAACTTTTATGGAAAATATTCTCATGTGAACACCAAATTAATTTTCATCAATGAAACTAAGGAAATCAGATGTGAACACCAAATTAAATTTCACAAATGTGAATGAGGAAATCTTGCACGGCTGATTTGAAGTATTAACCAACTGTAGTTTAATAAATCATTTATTCTCACGTCATTACATCAAAAATCATAACTTCATAAGTCATCTTTTGTGGTTGAATTTAGCAAGAAATTTTATCTATTGAATAAGGACAAACTCGCAATCTGACTACGTGTCATCAGGGGTAAAATCGCAATCTGACTACGTGTCATCAGGGGTAAAATTTTACTAGGCATTTGAATTTTTTCACGGCACTATGTATGAACGTCATATCTATTAATATATATATATTATTTAAAGTTGATGGACTATTTCAAACCACATCCATTCTTCAAGCCATCAAATTATTTGGAATTAACATCATTTAAATCTTATATTTTCAACATACCATATTTATCTTCATTAAAGTACTATTACGGTTTTTATTCTCGAAATTTACAACTGCAGTGTGAACGCGAGCCTCTTTTTCTAAACATACCATATTTAATACTTATCTTCATAAAAATTCCCATTTATTTTATTGGAGAAACGTTAGCCTCTTCTTCATTTTATTTGCTCCTCTTTTATTCCTTTTTTTCCTTTTATTTCTTATTTTCAATCATTGTATTTAACAAAATATAAATTATAAAATTATAAAAGTTATATCGATTTTCATATTTTTTATTCTCTACAAATAAAGATCAATCTTAACTATATTTTAATATGTTTAACTCTTAGTTTAAGTATGCATGTTTATAAATGCAAATTTATTAATTTCAACTTCTAATTAGTATAATATGTTATATATAATAAAAATAAAAAATAGAATAAAATAAAAAATATTATTCAATGAGTACAATTTTACACTATGCACAAGTGCAATACACCGGTTCACATACCAAGATACATTGTAACGATGTAGTTCTTAAAACTTTTATACTCTTTGTCTGTGGAGGAGAAAAAAAATGAAAATCGTTATACTTTTATAGTAGTCTCTATTTGTAGAGGAGAAAATAAAATGAAAATCGTTATACTTTTATATTTTTGTATTTTCTATTTTACGAATTATGAAGAAAAGGGAAAGAGAAACAAATTCTAAAAAAAATTGAGATGGGCTGAAGGGTGAAACAAATGAGTTTCGAATGGGATTTGGAGTTTGGTTGTTTAGTTCCAGGAGAAATTTGATAGTGACGAGTGAAATGACGGAATAAGCGGTTTGTACTAAATTAGATTAGATTGTACAACTAGCTGCCTAAATTAGATTATTCTAGTAACTGACATAATCTTAGAGTTATTGTGATTAGCTAAAATCATGCATGTAACTGACCATTCTATGTACTATATAAGATGGAGATAGCAATGAGAAAAGACCTATAGTCCAAAATTGTCATGGTATCCCGGCCAGTCTATAAAAACATTCTTCAGTGGCTCTACTTATTTTTTTCTCTGCGGTTAGTTCCATAGAACCAAAGTTTTTTTCCCCAAGTTGTCAGATCTTGTATGCTGACATATTTTTTCTCACTTGTAGAATCATGACAAGTGAAACTTTTGTTTGTACTTTCAATGGAAAATATTATGGTAATTGAGATTTCAGTTGCAATTTTGTGAAAGGGAAGGAACTTTGGGGCCATATTGATGGTTCATCTCCTATTTCCACGGACACAACTCAACTTGTCAAGTGGGAAACGGAGGATGCTCGCATTATAACTTGGCTCACAACTTCCATTGAGGCACATATGGTGAACAACTTACGGTGTTTTGGCACAACTAAGGAGATGTGGGATTTTCTACAGCATATTTATCATCAGGATAATTCTGCCCGGAAATTTCAATTGGAGCATGAGATTTACATATATACTCAAGGTAATCTTGCTGTTGAACAATTATATTCAGGATTTCTTAACCTTTGGAGCGAGTATTGTGGCATTATATATAGTAAGATACCCAAGGAGGCACTTTCAACCCTTCAAGTGGTACATGAAGAGATCACGAGGGATTAGTTCTTGACGAAACTAAGACCAGAATTTGAAGTTGTTCGCTGGTTTACTTAACACAGGTGTTGTTCCTTCTTTGGACATATGTGTTGGGGAACTATTGCGTCAAGAGCAAAGAATGGCAACACATGCTACTATGCATAATTCTCAACAACGCTCTGAAGAGCTTAATGTTGCTTATGCTGCCCAGGGAAAGAATCGAGGAAAGGAATCCCAACAATGCTACAACATCAATGAGTTTGGACACATTGCCCGCTATTGCAAGAAGAAGTTCTGTAAGTATTGTAAGAAACTTGATCATACTATCAATGAATGTCCCATTCGACGAGAAAATCGTCGTGTTCAGAGTCTTCATGCTAGTACCCGAAATCCTGCTCTAAATCAAAACACTAATCTCACTGCAGACCTGGAAATCGTGGTTTTAGCTGCACAGTCAGGGTACCTGCAGAACCAATCTGCAGTTCCAAAATGCAGACGCAAATCGTCACAGCTCCTTTGATCGTCATAGCACCTGGAACTCCTGGCTTCGATCGAGACTAATGTAGAATTAACTTAGCTCCTGTCCTGTCATTCGATGGTTTGAGGCACCATGTCACATATGTTGGCACGACAATTTTCAACGGGTACAGGACTTGGCATGAAGATTGACACATTTTGGCAGCCAGGTATAATTTTTTTGGGTCTTTTGATTACAGGCCTGTTGCAAGGAAGTATAAGATGGAGCAAAGGCACGACCGATGGCACCTAAAGTCCGCACACTGGTGTAGATTGATATCAAATGGCCAGCTTTTTGGGAACATTAGGAAGGATGTAGTCATATACACGGCTTCTTATGTCATATCTCCTCCTAGTGTTCCGGTATATTTTGTATATGGGCATATCTTAGCAAAATGGTTAGTTAGTTGGGTATCTTGGTGGAATGTAATTATTTTGCTACTTTTTGCATTTGCGGGTTCATTCAAACTGCCATGATTCCTATATATATAAAATCTGAGAGCTTCGGCTCTCTTTTATAAAAAAAAAAAAATACTAATCTCACTCCTGAAATGGTGCAACAAATGATCCTCTCTGCATTTTCTACATTTGGACTTCAAGGTCAAGGTAAGGCAGCTTCTTCTTCTTGGTTTGTAGTGTTGATACGGAAATATGTCCAATCCGTTATTTGGATGTCTCACGATTGGATCCTAAGACATCACGGTATTACATGGTCAAGGCCTCAGGATCCGAGTATAGGATCCTGAGCCAAAGACCATCCGAGGTTGAACCTGGCCAAAATGTGTAAGAATACCCTGACAAGATAAGGATATCTGGATCAAAATGCTATATCCGAAAGGAAGCAGGTTCGGATCACTAATGCATATAAGTCTACCTCTGGACCTAAAGAGAACAAAGTATAACAGATCATAACACGTTAGTAGGAGAGGGCGTGACCAGTTCCGGACGTCATGGTCCGGAGCATTCCCCTCAGATGTCTTCTCAAGACAAGAGGACGATGATGCTCTCAAAGACCCTACAAAATGATTAATCTAATCCTGAGGCCCAAATGATAGATGTGTTATGACTATACTATGGTCCAAATGCTTAATTAAGCCTTTTTGGCATAATCTTATCCCTATACTTGGCACAATCCAAGAGGTCTACCCCAAAATTGGGAATAATCTCTATAAATAGTGCACACTTCTCAAGGTAAATCAATAAACTCACTTGAACTTCTCAATTTACCATAAGCTTTAGAACTTCATTATTACAAAGTCGATTGATAATCACTCTTGAGTAAAGTCTCTCATCCGGCTTCATCCTTGGCAAGCCAGATTTAAAGGTTCTAAACCCCCCCTTCCACTCTAGTTACTTGTGCAGGAATACATCCTAGGTTTTTGGAGCTCGGATTTGAAGATTACCCTTGCATTCAGATCCTAACCTAGTGGACTTTGTTAACTTCTTCTAGGATTTTTGTTATACCCAAGGGTTGGATCTTTTACCTCAACATAATTGGCGTCGTCTGTGGGAAACCGAACGAAAAGTCCGCTCTTTGTTCCCTTCCTAAGAAATGGCAAGACCTAGAAGATCACCTCGAATTGCTTCACCTCCAGCTAGAACTCTTGTGAGACGTCCCAGAGGTAAACCACCCACTCGAAAAACCACAGCAGCTCGAAGCACCACTCAAGCTGAGAGGATCCGACCTAGTGATGGTCACACTGCTACTACTTCCTCACAAGAGGCTCCTCCGGATATCACAACAAGAGACCAAGCTCCTCCGTCCCAACAGCCTCCTCCACCAGGAGCACACGGACCGCCAATAGGGAGGAATTTCACTATGCCGAATGGAACTGTCATATCTCCTTTTGAGTTCGGGATGAACGATAATCTGTTCGGATTGTTAGTGAATGTCATCCAGGGATGTCTAGGTTCAAATAATGTCTAACCAACACCTCCTCAACCCGCTCCAGAGCCAGCCGAGTCTGCACAATCGAGGCTTGAGAGGAGACCAGTGAGGGAAAGGATTGGAGAAGTTATTCGAGATAATGACCTCCGCCATGTGATCAATCAGAGGACAAACTCCCGTGGCCAACAAGAAAGGAGTCCAGTAAAGGCAAGAGCCGAACCAGCCAGGACGGACCGGATAACCTAGATCTAAGAAGAGGTGGTGATCATGTGGGGGAGAGTGTTGTGGAGATTCGAGTAGAGCAAGTGCCCGGAACCATCTTGGATCTGAGGACATGGGAAAGGTTAACACCCGAACAGATCTTTATCCAACAGAAGGCATTGGAAACTGAAATGGCCAAGCTCAATGGTGAATGCACATGAGAAAGTAACATCCAGGGTCCCGAATCCGTTGAGTGCTGCAATCCGAAGGGAGAAGAAGCCTCCGGAATGTACCATTTCGAACCTTGAGCTCTATTATGGAGATAGTTGTCCTGCATCCAATCTTACTCGTTACGAGTACAAGATGGATACCAATGGGTTGAATGATAACCTTAAGGCACTCAATTTCTCTACCACTCTCTTCGGAGAGGCTATGGACTGGTGGACTAGGTTTCCTTCCAGATCCATCAAATCTTTTGATGATGTATCCGCACTATTTTTGAAGAGGTTCCAAAAGTCTAAGAGAAGGAAAAGATCAGTGGAACACTTCCGGCATCATTCAATCTGAGAATGAAGTTCATTGGACCTTCCTTGACATGTTTAATTCGGAGGCACATAACATTAAGGAACGGGTCCATCACCTGTATGCCAACACCGTTAATCATGAACTCCGGAAGAAACTCTTCGAAGAAGAGATTTTGAATGAGAAGCAACTAGAGGACATTTGTGATCATGTCTTGTATGGGGTGGAGTTCCGAAGGAACGTCCCCATTAGAGCCGGACAGAAGAAAGCCAAGGAGCCAGTCAAGAAAGAAGTACCCAAAACATGGAAATCCAACTCGAGGAATGATACTCGGGGGATGCACGAGCCCCGAAGAGAGCGTACTCCTCCTAGGAGATATGTCGAATACACTCGCTTGAACCGTTCGAGATTGGAAATATTGTCGATAATGATAGAGAAGAACCTTGATATTCAATGGCCTAGACCCTTCATTAACAATAGAAAGGGTAAGGAAGCAAAGGCTTATTGTGCTTCTCATAAGTAGACTGGGCATTCGACTGAGAAACACATCTAACTCAATACTGAGATTGAGACGTTGATCCGGAGCAGGCAATTGAAGGACTTGTAATTCAAAGGAGAACATAGCCTACCCAGAAAGGATGATACAAGTTCGAGAACTAAGTCCATGACACTCCCACCTCCTCCTAAGAACACTCCACCTCCAGAAGCAAGAAGGTATGATGACTATCCGGAAGACAGGGACTACGAGAATTTACCCTATAGTGGAGCCATTAACGCTATAGCTGGAGGGCCGAGTGGAGGAGATAGTCGATGTAAGGACCGTCCAGGTTCAGACGTCAAGGATTATCAAAGTTAAAACAGGAAGAGCATAAGTCAAATAGAGTGTGGATAATCAAGCAGGTATAAAAATGCATGAATGCAACAAGATAGCTAACCACCACAATGAGCTGATCAGGCAATTTTAAAAATGGGGAAACCGTAAACAAGCAAGTAGGATCATAGCACATAAAAGGTGCTAGATTTACAATACTGTAATAGTAACTGTCTTGGGCTGGACCGAACGGATCAAGTCTCGGTCAAACAAGTAGTGGAGGCGTGACCTCGCCTGAATTGCTTATGACAGGCACGACCCGTCGCAACCCGAATATATAGGACCGTTTGAATAGTCCGAACAAGTAGTGGAGGCGTGACCTCGCCGGAATTGCATTGATGGACACGACTCCATCGCAACCCGAATATATAAGACCGTTTGAATAATCCTGAACAAGTAATAGGAGCCCGAAAAGATAGTGCTGCAGATCGCTTTATAAATGTTGTCGAACAAGTCGACCAGGCCGGTTTCCCAAGTTTTTTTTTCCAAACATGTGTGGTTGCTTTTGAAATCATTCTACATGCAATGCAATCATGTGGAACAACAAGACATAATCAGGATGGAATATCAAGAGGTAACTGAAATAGAATAGCATCAGGTCAGAATATCCAGGTATATCCAAAAATACGGATCAATAGATTCAATACAGTTATATAGTCAGTAATCGCAATTAGTAGTCGTGTCGTGTCATTCGGGTCATTGTCGCATAGTCGAAGTTAGAGTCAAGCAGGCAGTCAAGTAAACAGGAACAGGTACTGAAATTAAAAACTTTGAAAGGTAACAAATTTCCCAGGGCCAGATGCCGAAAGCCTGAGACCGCTCACCTTGGTCGATCTTGTAAGATACGCAACTTCGTAATCCTGATAAACGGACAATACTATTTACTTTTACGCAAGAATAATTATAAGATTCCCGTAAAATACCCTCAACAACAATCATAACAGGTAGCAACAATTAAATAAGGACGACGACGTTTAAGCATATAATTTCATATGATCATATGATGCTAAATGACCTCAATTAGAAAACAGAAGCTTACTACAGTGCTACTGTACTGTATTAACAGAAACTCCACAAATCCACTTACTGAGACATGTTCACGCAAGATACTTCTACATCCACACCTTCTACAATAGTTGATAGAGAAACTGCTCATTCATTTTGACATCTATATAATACCAGACCCTCCAACACAACCTTCTCTAAAGTAGGATTCCACAATGTCTTATCTACATTCCATCCTCCAGAAGTTCCTCAAAATTATGAAACTATCACTATTTAACATGGCATATGCCATGAAAACAGATTAACTTGACATGAAACATTCTAATATCTTAAATAAATCCAATTAAATATGAGATGAAGTTTTTGCACTTGTGAAATAGAAATCTCTATTGTGGATCTCATAGTTCTCAATTTTCACTAATCTTGGTCTATGCATAACATATGACAACAACAGTTCTTTGATTCTACATAATTACGGAGCCTAATTAATCATGACATCTCCTACAACTTTCAGGGAGCTTAAACGCTAAACGTATGAACAAATGACATCTCGTATGAATATTACTAAACTTAATCAATGTAAAACAGCTTCAACTTTTATCAAATCAAACTCATAATGAGAAAAAAAATCACTACTACCGCAACACGGCCGCTAGGCGGCTTCAAATGCAGGACTGCCAAACGAATTCGATAAAAAAAAGAAAAACAACATAGTTTACAATTAGAGTGCAACAAACTGACTGAATTCCCTCAACCACCTCAATCAACAACTCTAAGGCATCTTGTTACTAACTCAACAGCTTTCCTAACATACTTCACATTACTCGAAACGGTTCAAACATTTCTTCATAGCTAGCTACGCAATCGAACAAGTACACACGACCCCCAACGGATTTGAATCGCATAAAATCTAGGCGCACAATGAACATTAAAATATGCTCAACTAGCAGACAGACTTAACAGCTAAAACTACAACATAAAGGAAACGATCAACCGAACGAACTCTAGTTATCACTAGAGTCGAACTGAGGTCGACACCAACTAGAACTAATATGAACAACAACATACAAAGGGCTCAACCACATACGCAGTAAGCATTTCCAACGCACAGGTGACAAAACTAATACGAGCAGTATACACCAGACACACCAAGCAGTATACACAATGCTCGTCATGCCGGCAAGACAGTAACGGCAACACATAAATTCAAAACAAACTTAACAACAAGCGGACTCAACTAGATAACAATTAATTACACTGTTCCCATCCCAAAATTCGATTGAAATTGAAAGAGGAAGGATACTAACCGGAGAAATCGATCGAGGATAGGATAACTAGTCCGGTGTGAATGCGGAGATGAAGGCGCGGTGGAGGCGACGGTGAAAGTGAGAATGAGGGCGAGAGACGAGAGAGCAGGCTTCGCTTTTCTTTCTTTTCCAGTCGACTTTGGGTGTGACGGAAATGAGGTGCGAGGAAGGCTTATTTATAGGCGGAGAACGGCCGACCACGCGTACGTGACACTCTTGGCTGCCTCTCCGTCCGTCGGCACGTGTCACCACACGTCAACACTTCTCGGCCACTCGTCTTCTCGGGCAAAGAAGGGTATTTCGGACATTTCCGGCGGCGGCGGCTTGTCAGTGGCTTCTCCGAGAAGAAAACGACGGCTGCGTCATGGGGAAGGAAACGGAGATGAAGACAGGAATAACGGGCGGAGTGACTGAGAGGAGAGAAGAGAAACGGGGAAGAAGAAGGAAATAATTCAAGGGTATAACTGGTATTTTACAACTATATAAACCTGGTTTAATATGGACTCCAAATGGCTCATAAATAAATTCTGAAAAATATGAATTTGATATCAGGGACGATATTGGACGCTAACTAAACTAGAATCAAAAATAATTTTACGAATTTTTATTTTTATTTTTATTATTTTATTAATATAATATCAAATAATAATTTAACGCTGCTCGTAATCAATCGACCAGCCATTAATTTTCGAATTTGATCTGCTGTTAACAGTCAAGATACTCGCACGCGTTGAGTCAGGGGTCAGTTGTCAGTTCGAAATAATAGTATTAATATCGAATTAATTGCTAATACAACTTACTGAAATTCAAGGTTCTTACAGTCGAAATGCTAGGGAGAGAACTACCCAAGATATTAGGAATAGTGATTTGGTTTGGATCCCAGTACCTTTGAGAAGGTCCAATGTCATTTCCTTTGATGATAGTGAAATACCACCCCGACACTCGGAGGAGGGGATACCCGAACCCCCAATGTTCCTTTAGTATTTTCACTGGTCATTGCTCGGATATCATTTACAAGCGAACCATTGACCAGATGAACTTGGGGGGATATTGAGTACGGTAGGGTGAACACTTCACTGTCTGGGTTTGGAGAAGCGATTGTCACACCCATCGGGATTATCAAGTTACAAGTGTCAATGTGAAATTCTCCGAGGAGAGTGACTCAGACCGTATTGTTCCTAGTGGTGGATAAAGCATTCAACTATAATGCTATCTTCGGGCGACCAGGCCTTAATCAATTCCGAGCCATCTCGTCATGAGACCCTCAAATAAATCTAGATCATTTAGGGGAATCCGAACAAAAAGACCAGGATTGGTATGAAAATGAACTTAGAGGTGGAGCTAAAATTGATAGCCTGTTTAAGAAAAAATTCGGATATCTTTTCCAGGAGCACGGATGATCTCAAAGGGATAGATCCGAGGGTAGCTATTCACCGTCTGAACATGGACCCCACGGTCAAACATATTCGACATAAGAGAAAGGAGTTTGGTCCGATCGAAGATGCTATAATTGCTGTAGAGGTGGACAAGCTACTGAAAGTCAGACACATCGAGGAAGTCAGATATTCGAATTAGGTGTGTAATGTTGTCCTAGCCGAGAAGTCTCTGGGAAAGTGGCAGATGTGCATTGATTTTACTTGGCTCAATAAGTTTGGTCCAAAGGATCCATACCCTTTACCTCGGATTGGTCAGCTGGTAGATTCTACAGCCGGAAGTGCTTTGCTAAGCTTTATGGATGTCTATCAAGGCGTCTATCAGATTTGGATGGCCTAAGAGGATGTTCCGAAGACAGCCTTCTTCGCGGCAGGTGGCGTATATTGCTTTAAATCAATGCCTTTCGGACTCAAAAATGCTGGAGTATCATATCAAAGGCTTGTAAATAAAATGTTTAAAGAAGAGCTAGGCAAGAACATGGAGGTCTATGTAGATGATATGTTAATCAAGAGAAAAATTGAGGAAAGTCACATTGATCATTTGGAGAACTGCTTCTCCATCATGAGAAAGTACGGGATTAGTTTGAATTCGGACAAGTGTACCTTCTGGGTCAGGGGAGGTAAGTTCCTCGGATACATGGTTACGGAGAGAGGTATTAGTGCCAATCCATAAAAGATACGAGCAATCCTAGACTTACCCCAACCCAAGAATGTCAATGAAGTGCAACAACTCATCGGAAGGGTCCTATCCCTTAGCAAATTCATTCGAGGTCAGCCGAGAAGAATTTACCATTCTTCAAGATAGTGAGGAAAGGAGATAGATTCAAATGGACAAAGGAGTGTGAGGAAGCTTTCGAAATCCATAAAACCTACTTACTTTAACCTCTGCTCTTGTTCAAACCAATCGAAGGAGAGCCTCTTTACTTGTACTTGGCCGTGACAAACGAGGCCATGAGTTCCGTGCTAGTCCGGATTCAAGGGAACGATCATTTGCCCATCTGTTATTTGAGTAAGGCTATTGCCGGACCCGAGATGAGGTATCTTCACATTGAAAAGATGGCCTATGCATTAGTCCATACGGCCCGATGGCTTAACCCTTACTTCAAATCCCATCAAGTTATTGTCTTGACCAATGAGCCACTTAAGCAAGTGATGGGAAGGCCGGAACAATCAGGGTGACTGTCAAAGAGGGCAATCGAGCTTAGCAAGTACACCATATTGTAGGCTCCGTCAGCCAAGAAAGCCCAGGTCTTAGCCGATTTTCTCATTGACTTTCCAGAATAAGGTACCAAGGATCCGGAACCCGCGGGTCTCGAGTTGGTGGATCCGAAAATTCTGCCCGAAGCACTGCCAATAGAGGAAAAGGAGCAAGATCATGAGAATGGTTTCTTTGGGGATCAATCGATGTTTATTGTAGAAGAATCGTATATCGTGATGGATGTTGCTTCTTTTGAAGAACCATCTAAGGATGTCCAGATGCATGAAGAAAAGGTGACACCCGAAGGAGGCATCGAGAAAAGAGATTCGACTTGGACGTTGTAGGTAGACGGATCATTTAATGGAAGACTCGGAGGGATAGGTATTCACTGCTTCAGTCTCGAGGGCGCCTAAGTGGATTACGCCATTACCTTGGATTTTCGGGTGACAAACAAAGAAGTTAAGTACGAGGCTGTCCTAGTTGGCCTTCGAATGGCAAAGGCATTACAAGTGAAATTGATCCGAGCTTATACGGACTCCCAACTAGTTGAATCTCAATATTCTGGGGACTTTACCACTAAAGGTCCATATGTGGGTTCTGTACCTAGAGAAGGTCAAGGAGGAAGTGTCAAACTTTGAGGAGTTTTCTCTTGAGAGGTTCGACAGGTCGTGTATTGAGAAAGCGGATTCCCTTGCCAAATTTGCCTCCGCATGCGGAGCTTTGGAAATGAGAAGTATAATCTTGTTAACTCCCCGGACATCTTCTCTTCAAGGTCAAGGACTCCCGGTATATCATTTAGACTTGTAAAGAACTTGGATGATCGACATTCTGGCTTATCTTCAAACCCAGTGGAGGCCCGAAGAGTTCAATGTCGAGCACCCCTGTACTTCCTACTCTAGGGAGACATTTATAAGAGATCCTCCAGTAGAACCCACCTGCACTGCCTCGGACCACAAGAAGCCCGAACAGTCTTGGAAGAAATACATAGTGGGAGTTGTGGTAGCCATTCCGTAGGAACGACTTTGACACAAAAGATTACTCAACAGGGATATTACTGGCCAACAATTAACAAAGATTCGGCTAACTTCGCCCGATCCTGCAGTGATTGCCAATTCTATGCTAACATCCCTCATATGTCCAACAATCCGATGATTCGGTCAATCATCTCTTGCCCATTCAATCAGTGGGGCATTGATATTGTGGGACCTTTCCCTCGGGGAGCCCAACAAAATAAATCTCTGATTGTAGCCATAGAATACTTCACGAAGTGGGTTAAAGCCGAAGCAGTGGCTACTATCACGGAGGCTCGTGTCCGGACCTTTATCTGGAAAAATATAATTTATCGCTTCGGACTCCCAAGGATACTTGTCTCGGATAACGGGGCCCAGTTCTCTGGAAACAAGCTTAAGTAATGGTGCAAGTCCTTAAAGATCGAGCATCACATCACTTCAGTCGGATACCCCCATGCCAATGGACAGGTTGAGTCTACCAACCGAACCATTGTGAAGATCCTGGAGAAAAGGCTCAAAACTTTCCAAGGGAGTTAGGTTGAAGATTTAGATGGTGCACTTTGGGCACATCCGGCCACTCCGGGGACTGCGACTCAGGAAACCCCTTTCTCATTGGTTTATGGATCCAAGGCAGTCATTCCCTCGGAGGTCATTATTGAAACTCAGAGGATCCGGTAGTATTAGCCCAAGGAAAATGAGGAGGCTCGGATCTATGATCTCGAGCTCCTAGAGGATAAGAGGAATTTTTCTTTGGCCCATGTTCTTAGATATCAGACTTCCACCGCCCGAGTCTACAACAAGAACGTGTGCATCAAGGACCTCCAAGTTGGAGACTTGGTCTTAAGGAGGGCGGATATCCTTAGCCACATTGGAAAACTCAAAACTAATTGGGAAGGCCCCTATAAGATCATTGGGGTAAGGAACAATGGAAGCTTTGAGCTGGAAGACCTTGAAGGAAGAGTACTAAAGAGAACCTGGAATGCGAGTAATTTGCAAAAGTTTTATGCTTAAGATGTTGTTGATCATTTCTGTTTTTTACAAAGTTGTTCCAAAGGTCATTTTGACCTACCGTTTGTAATTGTGTTTCCGTCAAACCAATACAAAGGCTATCTTTTTCAAGAAATGGTCTCTTTACTTCTGAATACATATTTCTCCTTGGATAAAGAGCTTCGGGTATGATATAGTCCGAACCAAGAAATGATTGTTAAAGCAAAAAACACAAATTATTAACGTTCGGATGAATCATGCAAACATCCGAATCAAAATTACTTGCAGAAGATAAAAGAGAAGTCACACTTTGCATGAAAATGAGCAACATAGAAACATTCAAATAGAACAGACAACATTCGTTCCGAGCAAACAAGAGTTGCAAATAAATGACGAGCATTCAGAATGAAGTTAAACAATCCGGTTGGAGGGTCGAGGCCACACTATCAGCAAGCATTATCTCAAACAAAGGAGGAAATTAAAGTATTCGGGTGAAAATAGAAGGGTGGAAGGAAATAAATTGGCTTATGGTCCGAAGACTGTACACTTATACGGAGCATACTCCTCCTTCACTTGTCTTTTTCACTTCGGGGCTTGGGAAGTCTCCTCTCCAGTCGTCTTCTTGGCATTTTTTGCTGCTTCATATTTTTTGCCCATCTTTTCCACATACTTTGGGCAGTCCTCCATCAGGTCCAGGTAAAGATGGCTGAGGACTAGAGTTGGGATCGTCAGCCAGTCCCGATTATGCTCTTGATAGGACTTGAGAAGAACGAGGACATGTTGCAGCAATGGCTCGGGCACAAACTCTGGAAGATAAGGACCCACGTGGTTGAATTTCAGATCAGCCGTCTCCAAGGCCACCAGCTCCACAAACTAATCTTTCATCAGCTCTGCATCATCCAAGGCCTCTCCTGTGAAGCGAGTTCCATCGGGATTGTTATAAGAACTTAAGCCCTGGGTCTTCGGATCGAAATCATCCGGAATGAGCTTCTTCAATTTGAGCTGGCCTACGACAACCCTGAACCCCTTGCTCCGGGCATCGTCACTGGTGCTTTGGAGATAGATCTTGCAGGAGGTAGAAGCCAGGAAGTCCAGAACAGCTTCAGTCCGAGTCTTTCAGAGATTGGAGCATTTGATCTTTGAAGCTTCGACTCAACTCCAAGAAATCTGTCAACCCCTTATGGAGCACTTTGTAGCCAGTCCGGACACTGGCCAGATCATGTGCTAGATCATTCTGGTTCTCAACCAATTTCTTCGTTTTCGAGGACACAATTTGATACTTTCTTCTTATAGTCCTAAACTTTTCCCTCCATCTCATTCACACTGGCTTCTGACTTGGAAATCTTGATGTCTAACTCAGCTCTTTCTCCAGCCACGATAGTGCAAGCCCAAACATCATCAGTCATCTGCGTAGATAACAGATCCGAGGAGATTAGTATTTCAGTGATCATATGTAACTCATTCAAGTCTAGGCAATTCGGATGCTATAACTTCACGTGCGCCTCAGCCAGCTCGACTATCCTCTCCACCTCGCCCATGGCAACAATTCAGTTCACTTCAGCATCTCAGTCATCTTCTGGGCTGAGGACCTCGATTGCTTTACCCATCCTCTTCTTAGTTTCGGGGATCGGACCTTCAGAAGTCGTTTTGGTTCCGGACACTACCTTTGTGGCAGATGATCTAGATGGCTTGGCCGATCCGGATCCAACATGCTTGGGAGGCTTTTTGGCATCAACAGCCTTCCCAGCCGCAGTCTTACCCTGCTTTGGGGTCGCCATCTTCATTGGATCATGGCCCTGGTAGACCAGCTGAAGATCCTGGTCCCGGTAGGTGGCAGCATTGATGAGCTCTTCCATCGGCAGGGTATTGGAGACTTTGATGGTCCAGGACCAGAGTTTGTCCGCAATCTCTTGCTCCTGGTCCTCCTTCTGCTTTCTCTTCAATTCTAATAGAGGAGACATAATGTACTCGAACCAAAATTTTGCAAAGAAAATGTACCGTTAGATTCGAGAAGAAGTATGTCCGTAATAATTATACTTGCGCATACTTTGAAGATACTAGACATGAAACAAAAACAAGCAAGTAAGCTTCAGATGTCTACACATCCGGCCCTATCACTAACCCAAATTATGTTTCGGATTTCCATGATAACACTTCGCGACCAATCCGACCAGATAAGGCAAAGGCTGACTGATCAACCATCGAAAGAAATACTTCTGGGTCAGATACTTTTTCCAGAGGCCTTGCATCCATCCGGGTAGATTTTGTGCCGGAGTCTGGGCAAAGGTGAAAGTCTCTTGAGAGAAGACACAGGGGAATACCCACTTTTCCCGACTCGATTCAGGCTGACCAGCCTCTAGAGCCGGACGAACAAAGAAAAACTTCTTCCACCATTCTACACCAAGGGAAGAGATCAGATCCTCAAAAAAGGCATACCCGGCCCGAACGATGAACGAATAAAAGTTCGGATGGGACTCACTAGCCTTAATTTCAAACAACATCTTGAAGTTAGCTGTATTCAGAGAAATCCCCAGATGTTTGCACAAGACGCCAAGCACATCAGGTTGCCCAAAGAGTTTGAGATGATTTGGTGCGGAGTCAGCTCTAGATCATTAAAGATCCGAAGAAATTGGGGAGTAACAGAAAGTCTCCATCCGCTGTGAAGCGAGACTTCATAGACCGCCACACATCCTCCCGGAGGATTGTAGAAGGGAGGTTTCGGATCCGGAGCAATCAACTCCAACGATCAAGGGATCTTGTATTTGGCACGGATCTCCTTCAACCTCTCGACAATTATTTTGATGGCCCTGGTCGGAAGAGTTTTATCCACATTCAATTCCCCAGCAACATTCGGATGCAGAACGTCATCCCTACTTCTCGGATGCTTGATTTTGTGGACCCGATCACTCGAAGTCCCCATAGATGTACCAACCTGGCCATATTAGCCGGGGCCTCATCTTCATCCGATCTCAAGATTGAATACCTCGGATGGAGCTAACTATTCAGACAGTATCCTCCATGCCTGCCTCATAGACAGCAACATCCGAAGCCTCATCAGCAGTATCCTCCACCATCTCTACAGGGGTTCCTGAGGATCTGGGATAAAGGGTAATTGGTAGGGACGAATACGCGTATTATAACCCAAACTACGGCATAAGAGACCGACCTCGGGAGGGAGATCACCACCATCGGATCCGGAGGCAATCCTAACCTCTCGAGTAGTAGTAGCGTGGGTCACAATTGCCTGGGAATCAGAGGAACTTGAGTAATCTTGGCGATCCGGATACTTGGAATCAGGTACTATAAGGCGGTATGAAGGACTACTTACCTCCGTATTCATGCCTATTTATATCAGTACTTGTTCCTGTCCTTGCTCTTCTGCAACGTCCTCGACCTCAACGTTAATTCTTCTGAAGTGACGGAGTACGAGTTGGTATCCAAGATTGAGTCTGGCTCGGATCCATAGCTGCGACCTTTGAGTACGATCTGGCTATCACTACCAGGCATCCTAAGGAAGGAAGGAAAGGAACTATAAGTCTAAATGGTCCTAGACGACCTAGGAAAGCAATACACAGAGATATGTCCAAGGCATTTATCTTCGAACCCTTTTTCGGATTCTTAGTCCTAAATTAGTTCGGGGTTAGTGAGCGCAATCAGTTCTCTACGGATTACCCTACTCGACTATTCGTGTTCCGGGTTTGCGGATAGTTCAAATTTAATAACTAGTATCCGATTCAACAATACTTACTTGGTTCGGATGAAAATAAGAGCATAGCACATACATCAAAAGAGAGCACAAGATAGATAACATGAAATTCCGAAGTAAAAGAAAACAAGGTTCGAATACTTACTTGTGTTAGTACGGTGTTGGATCGAAGGCAACTTTTGCTTCGGATATCTTAGGCAGTTTGCTTCGGATGCTTAATTACTGACAAATCCACTCTCTAGAATAACGATGAAAGTGACACTGCCGGTGACCCTATATATAGAGGGAGATAATTTGAAAAATCCAACTGCCTCGAAGATTGTATCCACGATCTAACCGCCCACTAGTTTTAAGCCAATGGTTGAGATTATTTGGGAAGTTGAAAAGACATAATCGGACATCGACATATTTGACGACGTTTAGTATACCTCTGATGTCCTATTTCTTCGGCTGTGAATTACTTCATTTATACTAAACTTAACAATCGAGATTTGATGAATTTGTTTATTCTTTATTAAACTTATTTACTTTGGATATTCATCACCTGTTCGTCTCGGATGCTACGCTCGGGTCTCAGATGGAGCTAAGGCCGTTGTTTACTTGGGCTGGTCGAATCATTTCAAAACACAACAACACAAGAGTTGTTTGACTATAAAAAACGTCAATTATGTCCCAAAAGCACAAAATTTGATGTAAGTGGGACCAGTACATATATCCGGAGATCCACCCGAAGTTCAGCATGAGCAAAATAAGGTTAAATAATTACAGAGGCCGATTAAAACTTGTCTGATATCAAAAAAGATGTAAAATGTTTATACTTCTAACGGGCATACCCCGCCTTGAACCTGTCGGAGCTTCAGTGCTTGACTCTTGAGTCTCTACACTATTCGTCAGACCCGCCTCTGCCTCCCTCCGAGTACATGCTCTCCATTGAGCTCTCTCTCACTCTTCTTCCGAGCACGGGCTTGACCAATTTCATGTAGTTCTCGCAGAGCCTTCACGTGATATAGGAGATTGTGTAAGACGGATCCAGGATTACCGGATCTGCTGAAGTGCCCTCGCCCGGACAGAGCGGAGAGTGCCATACCCCGCAATTGCAGTTGATCAGATCACGCCATCCTTCATAGCCAGGGAATATAGGGGATTCACTCGGCTCTGGGGCTGGTGCTGGAACTGGCATTGGAGCAGAGAAAGGAGCATTGTACTCATTCTGGTAGTGCACCCAGCGTGATGATCCGGAGACGTTCTTTGACATCCTGCATGGAAAAATCAACGAAAAATCATTTTAGATCCGTACGCACCTTCAGTTCTGAATGCAACAAGATCCGAAGTCACAGTTCGGAATTAGAATATACCTCTTTTGATTTCTTCGGATCGGATGGGTTACTTTCTCTTGCTGCGATGGTGAAAGCTGAAAGTGACTGCCTCCTATTTATAGGAGGACAATTTGGGTAGCACAAGCATTTATTGCCCTGTTCATATCCATCGTTGATCTGTTTGATCCAATGATCACAGTACAATTAAGAAGTCGGAAAGACACAATTGTTCAGCCCAATCGTCGCACCAGACGTAGCTCCACTATTTAATTAATCACTTAGGATCAACATCCGGATGACGAACATATCCCTTCGAATATTCGTCAGTTCGGACGTTTGAGAATTGTCTCTCAGGATCAAATACTCGTTTTCTCATAATTACAGTCTGAAGTCTCCTACTCCGGACTGTAAGAAAAAGGAGGGGGGGGGGGGGCGGGGGGGAGAGATACTCTCAAAAGAACTTCAAGAACTTAGACCTGGATTTCTTTTTTCTCATGGAACGGATTGAACGAAAGACTTCTTCTTCTATAGTTCTCAACTATCTTCAACTAAGATACATGGAAGATAGGGGGATATATGTTGATACGGGAATATGTCCAATCCGTTATTTGGATGTCTCACGATTGGATCCTAAGATATCACGGTATTACATGGTCAAGGCCTCAGGATCTGAGTATGGGATCTTGAGCCAAAGACCATCCGAGGTCGAACCTGGCCAAAATGTATAAGAATACCATGACAAGATAAGGATATCCGGACCAAAATGCCATATCGAAACGGATGCAGGTCCGGATCACTAACGCATATAAGTCTACATCCGAACATAAAGAGAACCAAGTATAGAAGATCATAGAACGTCAGTAGGAGTGGGCGTGACCAGTTCCGGACGTCATGGTCTGGAGCATTCCCCTCGGATGTCTTCTCAAGACAAGAGGATGATGATGCCCTCAAAGATCCTACAGAACGACTAATCTAATCTTGAGGCCCAAATGGTAGATGGGTTATGACTATACTATGGTTCATGGGCTTAATTAAGCCTTGTTGGCTTAATCTTAGCCCTACACCTGGCACAATCCAAGAGGTCTACCCCAAAACGGAGAATAATCTCTATAAATAGTGACACTTGCCAAAGTAAATCAACAAGCTCACTTGATCTTCTCACTTTACCATAAGCTTTAGAGCTTCATTTTTACAGAGTCGATTCATAGTCACTCTCGAGTAAAGTCTCTCATTCGGCTTGATCCTTGGCAAACCGAATCTAAAGGTTCTAACCCCCCTCCCCACCACTCTAGTTACTTGTGTAGGAGTACATCGTAGTTGTTTGGAGATTGGAGTTTGAAGATTACCCTTACATTCGGATCCTAACTTAGTGGACTTAGTTAACTTCTACTAGGCTTTTTGTTATATCCAAGGGTTGGGGCTTTTACCTCAACATTTAGATTCGGGTGCATCCAATCATATCACAAGATCATCTGATTTATTACAGAACATGAGAGATTATACTTGTAGACAAAATATTCAAATAGCTGATGTTAGTACTCTGCGTATTACCAAAGTTGGTGATATTGGGCCTTCCTTTAATAGTGTGTTTGTCTCACCACGACTATCTACTTGTTTGATCTCTGTTGGGCAGTGGTTGATAACAATTGTAGTGTGAACTTTTCTAATGTGGTTGTTTTGTGGAGGATCAGGTATCGAGGAAGGTGATCGCGATGGGGCCTAAAGTGGGCAGATTATTTCCTTTGCATTTTTTTGACCCCAAGACTTTGTCTTTATTATACACAATTTTGAATAAGCCTGAGATTTGGCATAAACGGTTAGGTCATCCAAATCAAGTTGTCTTATCCCATTTAATAAAGAGTGGATTGTTGAGTATCTAATCTGAGTGTAGTGCCCATAAATTATCTTTTGACTGCCACATTTGCAAACTTGAAAAAAGTAAAACTCTTCCTTTTCCATCTTCAAATAATATTGCCACTACCAGTTTCGAAGTTATTCATTCTGATGTCTAGGGAATTTCACCTATCATTTCCCATCGGTATACAAATATTTTATAACATTTATTGATGATTACAACTGTTTTACAAGGATATACTTCCTACGCTTCAAAACTAAAGTACAAACTGCATTTCAAAATTTTGTGGCACTTATTGAGTCATAATTTTCAAAGCACATAAGAACTATGCATTTTGACAATGGTGGGAAGTACATGTGTTGGTCCAGATAACGACAAAGGAAAAGACTAGAGGGGGAGGGGGGGGGGGGGGAAGAGTTTTTTCAACT
>JAYMSP010000416.1:0-53028 GCA_036897095.1 Plantago elongata
AACTTGTGGAAAAGGTTTCTGAAAAGAAACATGATCCTATGACTTGTGATCATCCACAATGTTGTATCACTAGAAAGAGAAGCATAGTTTGTCTAGGTGTATTTCCTACTGTACAATTCTATGGATATAGAGATGATGCATAAACTAGTGAGGCTGCTGAAAATCGTGTTCAAAAAGCCAATGGTGCTCGAAATGGTATTGGCTATCGTGCTATCGGAAAAGTCCTAATGCAACAATATAAGAAAGGACAAGAACGATGGTGGAAAGCTCGAATTTCTTATAGCAATTATCAGAAGTGAAGCAATCCCAAGCCACTGAAAAAATTGAATTCCAGGGCCAGAAGAAACTAGCCAGGAAGACTAAGCTTGCTGAAAACCAAACTCAGAAACCTGGCAGGTCTCCGAAGCCACCACGAGGAACACCAAGAAATACTCCAAGAAGGAAGATCGATCTGAGATCCAATGATTCTAGAATTCCACATTTTTTTCCAAGTAGATAAAAACCTACTCATAAGAGATTCATTGAGAAAAGGATTCACATTGGAAGAACGTTTAGTCTAAGTGGTTTTGTTTCTGAGGCATTAACCTAACTCATGTTTCCTGTTTTGTGTAGAATGCGTCATGGACTAAGGCTCAATGGCTATTTGACAATGGATGCAGGAAGCACATGACAGGATACAAAGCAAACTTGGTTGATTACAGAGTATGTAATATTGGACCAAATATCAGGTTTGCTAGAGGAGAAATAAATCCTTTTATAGGATTTGGCAACGTCAAATTGGGATCCGTTAAAATCTCTAACGTATTACATGTTAGAGGTTTAAAATATAATATTCTAATCATGAACCAGTTTGCAGATATAAGATTTTTTTTCTTTTCAAGAATTAAAATATATCGAAGCTCAATAGGGAGTACAAACTAAGAGGGTATCCCAATAGAAAGTACACAAACCGACCAAATCAAACACCTACAATAGTCAAAATGATAGGACTAAGAGCACACCGGCTATGGGATCAAATACTATATCCTGGGTAAACCCACTCAATTAGCAAGATCTCAACCATACTATACTACACAAGTAATCAAAGATAGGTATATATATATACATGAAACCGCATGAAAATATACACTATCTAACTTGTTCAGGAATAATTCCTCTGATACAAATGGGGAAGATGCGAACATCCTCGTATCTCTTAACTCCAGGCAAGTTGTTATTAAGAGCCCCTATTTTAGAACCATATTGGTATAAGGGATCTCCCACTGTAGTAGCAAGTATGTGCCACTCCCTGAGCTTCAACCCTCCACAAAACACAGTACATACACGCAACAAACACCAAGGCCGTCCAAGCAACAAGGAACATTAAACCTGAAAACATCAATCACTTGGGCACCAAAAAGAGCATCAATAGATCCAAACATCAAACCAATGCATACCACTGAATCAAAAATACAATCTTTGATGTCTACAAACTACACCTTTAACAAATCTATTGTAAGGCAACTTACAGTGATTCTGAATAAGTATGATCAGATCTTGCGCCACTTGCTTAATAGCAACATCAGCCACTGCAGAACCTTGCTGGAAACACACGTTGTTTCTAGTTTGCCAAATTGTATTCAGGACACAGCAAAAACCATCGTTGCAGATTTAATCCTATACACAACAAAAATTTTGTATCTACTGGAAGAGAAAAACTTAATCCAGCCAGTCAAAGTTGTACTTCTATATCCTACACCCACATCCTTCATAACATGATCCAGAATTAATGAAGTAAATGGACACTAACAAAAAATGTGATCATGAGATTCAAGCCCATTATTACACAAACTACAACTCTGCTTAGTAAGCATACCAAATTTGAATATTCTATCCTTAGTGGGAAGTCTCCACAAATCAACGAGCCAATAAAGAAAAGACATTCTAAGAGTAATAAAATTCATCCATACCTGAGTGTACCATGGTACAACCTCATCTTTTGGAACTAAACAATCATAAATGCTCTGAGTAATTTTATTACCAGGTATCTGGACCAATTGGGTATTAAAATCAGGCATCTTCTTTTTCAACACATCCGTCATATGAATAATAGCCTTCCACCAAGGTGAGTCAGTAGCTTTACATGTAACCTGAAGAAAATCAACATGAGAAAGTTTATAATGTTTAATCCAGTTAGTCCAGATATTCTCCTTCCCATTTGGATCAGCCAAATGAACAACTAAATGTCCAATATTAGCTTTATTCCAGCTCAGGACCTCTTTAATTTGCAACCCTCCTCTATCAAAATCCTGACAGACATCCTTTAATACCATAAGAGATTTTCTACCAACATCAGTCCCAGACCAAAGATAGTTTCTACAAATACCTTCAATTCTTTTTCTCACCCCCAGAGGAATAGGGAACACACAGTTCCAGAATCTTTTTGTGCTCATCAGCACAGACATAACTAACACCAACCCACGTGCATAACTTATGTGTTTAGAATTCCAACTAAGAATTTTACTAGTCATCTTAGCAATAAGCCCATCATAATCAGATATCTTGAGCTTTCTTGGACTGAGAGGTACTCCCAAGTATCTGACAGGGAAAGAACCCTTAGGGAAATTCCAGATGTTTAACAAATTAGCTTTATCAGGACCACTCACACCTGCTAAGAATATAGAGCTTTTCTTAACATTAATCTCCAATCTTGAAACAGAAGAATAATTATCCATTATTGTTATCAGAACATTCAAAGGATTAGAATCACCTCTACAAAAGAGTAACAAGTCATCAACAAAATGCATTTGTGTGAGGTGAATTCTACTACTTTTAGGATGGTATTTAAATTTATTTTGCTCAGCACCAATCCTATATTTCAGAAGTCTAGCTTAATAGTCCATGCATATCACAAACAAGTAATAAGACAAGGGATCACCTTGTCTCAAACCATGTTTACCAATCATCAGACCTTCCAGAACACCATTAATATTGAAAGAAAAGGTAGTTGTACTCACACAATTCATAATGAGGTTAACAAACCCTGGGTCAAAGCCAAAATCAATCAAAACATGATTAAGAAAAGACCAATTCATAGAATCATAGGCTTTCGTAAGATCAATATTCAAAAAACATCTAGGTGATATGTCATTTCTACGATACAGTCTCACAAGTTCTTGAGCCACATATATGTTCTGGAATAAATCTCTACCTCCTATAAATGCATTTTGACAAGGATCAATAAGCACAGGAAAGATAGCTTTCAACCTATTAGCTAAACACTTAGTAATAATCTTATAAATCACGTTGCAGCAAGAAATAGGTCTAAAGTCAATAATAGCGGAAGCATTCAAACTTTTAGGAATTAAGCTCACAGAAGTAGTATTAATTTGTTTGAGAATCTTCCCTGTTTGTTGGTACTCCTTGACAGCAGCACAAACCAAGCTCCTAGTAACTGGACAACTAGCTTTGTAAAAACATGCATTCATACCATACGGGCCTGGACTCTTAATATCAGACATAGAGAATACTGCATCCTTAATCTTCTCACTAGTAAACTGAGCTCTCAACTTGACATTCATACTATCACGTTGGAACTCTCTATTTGCTCGTAATAGACAAATCGAGAATCCTCTGGTATTTTCTACTCCTTATGATCCTATTATACTTGAATATTCTGAACCTGAGGTACAAGAGGGTATTGATCTATGGAAATTTTTTATTCTCGGGGTTATTGTTGGGCAAAAGTCGTTGTTTAATGCTATGGTTTACTATGTACGTAAAAATTTGCCTTTTCAACCTGTTATTAGTTTAACTGAGCGAGGAGTGTTTGTTTTTCGATTTGATAATCAACGTGATGTGATGTGGATATGATTCTGGATGCTGGTCATTGGATGATCAATGGTGTGTATCCTCTTTTGCTGAAGCAATGGAAACCTGGTATGAGTCTGGATATTAAGAGTCTGCTAGTGTTACCTATCTGGATTAAATTTCCTCATATAGATCTACAATTATGGACTGTTCATATGCTTGGGCGTATTGCTAGTATGATAGGGAAACGTTGTGGTATAGACAAACTTACACGTGATAGAGTTCGACTTTCATATGCTCGTGTTATGGTTGAAGTAGATTCTGGACAAACTTTGAAGGATTTCATCATGCTGAAAGGTCCTGGAGGAATTATGAAAAAACAACACGTTGTTTATGAATTCAAACCTTTCCATTGTGGAAACTGTTTTAAGTTTGGACATACAGCTAATAGGTGTTCTCAAGTAGAAAGAGATCAGAATTGGGTACCTAGAGATACTAATAATGCAAATGCTACTCATGTTACTGGTAATGTTGGCATTCCTTCTACACATACATCTGGTCCAACTCATTAAACTGCAACTGGAAATGCCACTACTAAACATTCACATGTTAGCTCCCCTTCTCCTTATATAGTGGATCCTGCAGTTGGTTGTGATAATCCAAGACAAAGAGTGCCTGGTCCTTTGAATAAGCAGACTATTCTTGAGGGTTCCTATGCTAGGGTGAGTCCTGATAAAAATCTTGCTACAACTAATCCAGGGGATGTTACTGAATATTTCTTTCAGGGTGAAACTTCTAAAACTCCTGAGTGTCCTGCTGATGAAATGATTGCTCAGAATCTACAATTTGGTTGTGTAAAAGGTTTTGTCAGGGATCCTAATTTTGTTTTGGACAATGACGTTTTAGATACTGATCCTCAATGGAGTGTGCAAGCTTCAAAAAAGAATAAAAAAAAGTTTTTTCAGTCCAATCACAATATATGCTCAGAGGAAAAAAGGGAAATGGGCAAGTAGGTCATGGGAATAGGTTTCAACCTTTACCATATTCCCATTGATGAGCTTAACATCCTGGTGTGGAATATGAGAGGGTATAATGACCCTCTCAAGAGAAAAGAATTGAGAAGTAGTATTTTGAAACATAAAGTTCACTTTGGTGCTATTTTGGAGACTAGGGTAAGGAATAAGAAGTTGTTTGTTCTTAGTGGGTCTTGGGATACTCATGTTCGGACTACTGTAAATAATAGTACTTACAATAAAAAATGCAGGATTTTTGTGTTTTGGCAGCATGATCTTTTGAATGTGACAGTGATTTCTTCTTCTGATCTATTTGTTCATTGTGATTTTGACAACATTGATTGTAAGAGCAAAGGGTGTATTACATTTGTTTATGCACATAATAGTATGAATAAAAGGAAGCAGTTATGGAAGGATTTAGTTAGATTGTCTTCTTCTATAGCTCTTCCTTGGATGGTTCTTGGTGATTTCAATGTGGTGTTGGATGGTTTCGAAACAATTTCTTCTGGAAATGGTTCTGGTGTGTTATCTCAGGAATTGCAGCAGCTTTTCACTATTACTGACCTCCATGATCACAAGTTTGTTGGTAACAAGTATACATGGGATAATGGGCATACCTTTTGTAAACTAGATAGAGTTGTTTGTAATATAGAGTGGGAAACTACTTTCTTAATGGCCATCGTTGATTTTCTATCTAAGAGCATTTCTGATCATTCTCCCATCCTATTGAGAGTGTTAAATCAAGGAGGGTTTCATGCTCCATCTTTCAAGTTTAAAAACCTCTGGGCTAAAGATCCTGAATTTCTTGCTATGGTCAAAGAAAGTGTGGATACTAATTCTGGCTGCTCTATGTTCAGATTTGTGTCCATTCTTAAAAATTTGAAGCACAAGTTGAAGAAATTGAATGGCGATGTGTATAAGAATATGGATGATCAAGTGGTTGCCCTAGGCATGAATTAATTGTTGCACAACGAAGAGTTCAAGCTCAACCACTAAATGATCTCTATAAACAGGAAACCAAGGAGATTCTGGATAGATATTTGGACCTCAATACAAAACATCTTTCTCTCCTTCAGCAAAGAGCCAAGCTCAAATGGGATTCTGAAGGGGATTCTAATTCTGGTTATTTCCATGCTCTGCTGGCACAAAGAAAGAAGTCTAATAGTATTTTTGTTTTGCTTGATTCTGCAGGTAATAGGTTGGTTGATCATGCTGATATTGTTGCCCATATTGTTCATTACTATACGGGGCTATTTGGGACTGCTAAGGCTACTATTTCATTAAATAGATCAATGGTGGATGTAAATTACCAAATGACTGTGGATATGAATTTAGCATTAACCAAGAGACTAACTATGCATGAATTGAAACAGGTTGTTTTCTCTATGGGTAACAGCAAGGCCCCTGGCCCTGATGGGTTCAATCCCTTTTTCTTTAAGAAAACCTGGTCAATTTTGAGCTCTCTTTTATATAAAGCTGTGGATGAGTTCTTTACTAATGGTAAATTGTTGAAACAGATCAATAGCCCTTATGTTACTCTTATTCCTAAAGTGCAGCATCCCACGTTTATTAAAGACTTCAGACCTATAGCCTGCTGTGATACTATATACAAAATCATCACAAAAGTCTTAGCTCAAAGGATCCAACACATGATGCCTCATCTGGTAATGAATAATCAGAGTGCTTTTGTGACTAGGAGGCTTATGCAGCATAATAATTTGTTAAGTCAGGAACTCATTAAGGGGTACTCTGCAAAGAATGTGTCTCCTAGATGTCTTCTGATGATTGATCTTCAGAAGGCATATGATACTATTAGCTGGAAGTTTCTGCAGGATGTGTTAAGTGCATATGGGTTTGATGAATGGTTCATTGATAGAATCATGGTTTGTGTTTCATCTGCTAGGTTTTCTTTTAAAGTTAATGGTTCTCTAGAAGGTCTGATGGATGGAAAACAAGGACTAAGGCAAGGATGTCCTCTTAGTTATCATCTTAAATGCAAGAAGTTGGGATTGATTAAGCTAGGTTTTACAGATGACTTGATGATTTTTCACAGAGCTGATATTTCTTATCTTCAAGTGATTGGAGCCAAGTTACAAGAGTTCTCTAATGTCTCTAGGTTACAGGTAAATAGTGATAAAAGTTCTATCTTTCTTGGAGGTGTTACTGATGAGGAAAAAGCTATCTTACTGCCTATTTTAGGTTTCCATGAGGGTCAATTTCCCATCAATTATTTGGCTCTGCCTTTGAGTCCTAAAAAACTCAAGAATGCTGACTATGGCCCTTTGATTAGGAAGATGTTATCCAAAATATGGCATCTATTTTTGTTTTTCATGCTGGTGTGTAAAAGAAATTGCAAATGCTATGTAGAAACTACTTGTGGAATGGTGCTGAAACAGGCAGGAAGAACTCTGTAGCCTGGTTTAATCTTTGCCAACCTAAAAGTCATGGTGGCCTGGGGATTAAAGATGTTCTAGCTTGGAACAAGGGTGTGCAAAGTAATTACATTTTTGTACTTATGACTACCACTGGTGCTAGCTCTATCTGGCATCATTGGATACATGAATATGTTCTGAAAGGGAGAAATATTTGGGAAGTTCCTTTTAAGCAAACTTTCAGCAGCTGGATGAAAAGTGTTCTTCACTTAAGGGATTTTCTGCTAACTCAACTTTCTGCAGCTGACATTCAACATCTCAGTTCAATGACTTCTAAAAAGAGAGCCCAGATGTTGTACAAGATTTTTGGCCATCCATGTATGGGCCTTCTGTTCTTTGGGAACAGTTGGTGTGGAACAAAATTTCTTCACCAAGAATATCATTTCGTTCCTGGTTAATTTGTTTGATTTGTATTGCCACTAAATCTAAATTGTTTTCTTGGGGTATCATTGATAATAGCATCTGCAGTTTGTGTAATGGTGATACTGAGACTAGGATCATCTTTTTGGTTCTTGTCCTATAATTTTACCCATTTTACAAATTATGTTTAGAATAATGAACATGTATCATGTGGATTGATTATGTGCATCTGTTTCATAGGGCTAGTAGGAAGAAAGCTTCTTTGTTCTCTATTAGAGCTGCTATTTTTCTGTGCTACATTGGATAAAATTGGGAGTCTTCGAAATGCTTATGTGTTCAGAAATGAGCAGGTGAATTTTGTGCAGGCTTGTCATCAGCTTAGTCAGGCCTTAATCCTCAGGTTTACAGAATTTAAAGGTAAGCAAGGTAAGAGATTTTTTAGACAGATTATTGCAAAGCTGCAAGAACTTTGATTCTTATTCTGCAAATATGATGCTTGGTATCCTTTTCTTTATGTTTCTCTGTATTGCAGATGTCTTTGTTTGGAGCTACATGTTGGCTATAGTTGGTCACCTGCTTGGTATGGTCTCTCTAGAACCCTGTACCATCTCTCGGCTTCTCTCTCCCTCAAATTCATATAAGGTGATCAAAGTTGGAATGATGATGGCCCAGTACTGTATCCTTGCCTCTCACTTGCAGAAGTGTGATAGCAGACCTGGCCTGGTGTCATGGAGAAGTGGAGATAAATAAGGCAGACTGCTCTTTAGATTTTATGATTACAGACCTAGTCCGGAGTCTTAGCTAGAGCACTTTGTACTATGTTGATATTTGTTGATACAGCTATTGGTTATCTTTGTTCCTATGCATAGTCCTAGACTAGATGTAGGACTTAGATTACCATCAGGTTTATTTAGAGATCATGTTGATCTTCTAGGCTTGATATTGAGTGATATTTGTACTGTTTGAGGTATGCCTCAACACATCTTATTGCACTATCACTTGGAGCTTTATATGAATTTAAATTTCTTCAAAAAAATCTTAGCCTACTATTGTAACTGAGCAGACCACAATTGATGAGCCTCCATATAATCAGACTGGGCTTCAGTCAATAAAGGTACCAAAGCTTTCTTCTCAAGATTAGTAAACAATTGAATTTGAAGAGAGTCAAGAACACCTTTCAGATCTACAACTTTACTCTCTAAATGTTGGTATTTCCTAACATCTTGTTTCTTAAAATCCTTCTAAGATTTTTCATCTTAGTAACCAGCTGATACATATAACAACCATGAATAGGGAAATCCAACCATTTTTAACAATCTGCATAAATTCAGGATCTTTTGCCCAAATGTTCTTCAACTTAAAAGGAACTCCTCTCACTTTGTCTTCTTAAAACACTCTAGTCATGCTGAAGGCATGATCAGAAATACCAGGGGAATAAAATTGAACAATTGGACCATGATTCATATTAAACCAATCTTGATTAACCATCACTCTATCTAATTTACAATAGACATGATGATTAGACCAGGTGTAAACTAGACCAATGAAGTTATGATCCACCACATCACACCTGTCTATATCATCCAATAACTTTATACCAATACCACTGCCATTCATATTCTCACTCCATTTCTTGGATTGATCCTTAACCACACGACCAATCATCCAAGGACCACTAATACCACTACTCAAGATACTGAGTTGCTTCCATAAATCCTCTCTTTGGCTACCAGTGTTAAGCGCATACACAAAGGTGATATACCTAGTCCACTGCAAATTTTTAAGATGAACCAAACAATGAATAAATTGTTCATATTTTTTAATAATAGACACATTAACTCTATCACTATTCACTATCTCATAGAACTAACACTCTGGAATTTTTAATATACTCCACATTATGATCCACCTGCCACATGCTACTCAATTTCTTGACAAGAATATCCAGTTTATCCTTCTTCATCCTAGTTTCTAAAAACCACCTAACCCACAATTGTGCTGCAGAAGAACCTTATTCATAGCTTCTTGCTTAAAGGGATGGTTCAATCCCCTTAACTTCCAACAACAAACATTGAGAGACCTATCCATGAGGCACAGGACCCTTCCTACCAATTGACCTTAAATTTCTTTTACTAGCAGCCACTCCTTTGCCCTTTAGTTTATTATTACTTGATCCTTAATTAGTCATCTTCCCCTTCTGACCAACACTCTGCCACCCTTGAGCATTAACCACATCATCCATATGGATACAATCTTGTTCTAAATCATCTTGGAAACTACCATTCTGAGTACCAAACATTAAACCACCATTATTCATATGCAATATGGTACTAGCATCCCCTGCTGCACAAGTAGAAGGATCAGTAACTACTCTGACATGCTCAATAACAGTGTGAGGACTACACTTTTCAGCAGAAGAAGTAGCCCGAGTATTTTCATTTTCAACCACCAAATTAGACCTATTATCCTTACCAGTATCAGACTCCATTTCCTGATGAACTCCCTCTACCACAACTTAAGTAGATGTATGTACAATAGGACATGTCCCCCAGTAGGTACCCAAGCCTTTTGAGGTAAATTCTTACAATTCCTCACACTATGACCAAATCTCAAACATTGATAACACTACAAGGGACGTGATTCATAAACAATACGTTGTACAAATTCCTTATTATCTTGATCTTTAAGTACAATATGATCTAACATCTTTTCTCCTGATTGTAATTCAACAAGTACCCTAGCATACCCAATTCGTTCCTTATTAGCTGTCAGCTTATCCATATAACACGGTTTACCAATGTGACTAGCTATTTTTCCCAGCATCACAGGAGACCAAAATTGTAGATCTAAATTTGGTGATTTAATCCAAACAGGAAAATTAATCAAAGAACCCGGATCAAGCAAAGTACCTGGACTTCAATATTAGAGAATCAACGGATGCACAACTTTCACCATCCAAGGACCACCACCATAAACCTGAAGCATCTCATCCTCATTCTAGAACCAAAAAATAAAAACTCCGATATCTGCAACAGGAATCTGCAGTGTCAATCCCCATAGACTTGACACAAACCTTTTCATAGCATCAACTGGTATTCAAGCTCCAAAAACCGTTCCAATCATAGCAAACATCCAATAGTCAATCGAATCCTAAAGATCTTCAGTCGTGAAATCAAGCACCGATCTAACTACTGGAGTAGAATATGCAATCGCAATCCCATTCTATGGATGACGATTACCAGAGAACAATTCATTCGAGAACATTTTCAGGAATTCGTGCCTTACCCATCTCAGACATGGGATATTCGGTGAAAACAAAATCAAAATTCTGCAAATTGATTGACAATAAGTTAAAGCAAACAATCTTGGTTGCTAGGCAGAAAGGAAGTCTAGCTAATTGAACATCTGCCACATCTGAAAAATGTCTCACGGTGAGTCAATCAGATCACACTGAACACTGGTTATGGCACAAGAGAATGAGTCACTAAATTTCAAAACACTGAACAAACATGCCAAGAAAGAGTTAGTGGTTAGATTACCTAAAACAACATTAAAAAAGGACGGTGTATGCTCTGCTTGTCAATTAGGAAAATAATCCAAAACCTTTTTCAAGTCCAAAACCAGACATTCATGTGTTAGACCACTTCAACAATTACACATGAATCTTTTTGAATCATCTGTAACTAGTTATGCAGGCAAGAAGTATGGTCTAGTTGTTGTAGATGACTTCTCTAGGATTACTTGGGTTGTCTTTCAGAAAAAAAATCTGATACTAGGGTGGAGATACCAAACTTGCTGAACAAGCTTGAAGTCATGAAAAATGACAAGGTATATGTAATCAGAGCGGACCATGGTACTGAATTTGTCAACCAGTACATAAAAGAGTTTTGTACTTGCAAAGGTATACAGCATCAACTATCTTTTGTAAGGACACCACAACAAAATGGTGTTGCTGAAAGCAAAAATAGGACCCTTAAGGAAGCTGCATGGACATTACTAGCTGACACTGAAATAAGTGAAGTTTATTGGGTTAAAGCTGTAAATACAACATGATACACTCAAAACAGATGCTTGATAAATAAACACCATGATAAAACTCCTTATGAGCTTTAGGTTGGTAGACCCCCTAATATCAAACATTTGAGAGTGTTTAGTTGTAGATGTTTTGTTCGTAACAATGGAAAATAATACTTGAGAACATTTCAACCAAAGGTAGATGAAGGTGTATTTCTTGGTTATTCTACGAATAGCAAATCCTACAGAATATACAACAGGAGAACAAAGAAGATTGAAGAATCAGTTCATGCAGTATTCTATGAAGGAAGCAAGAAAATACCCCTTGATGAAGAACTCTCAAATAGATTCAAAGAACTTTTGATTAAGGATTCTCAAGAAGAACCCTTAGAACGGAGAAACTCAATCATTAATATTGATGATGAGTCTGACGAAGAAAAGCATGATGCGCCTAGTAACAACCAGATGTCTCTTAGCATGATGAAGAATTTCCTATGAGGATTCCAGAAATGAAAATTGGGAATATTCATCGCAGAGACCCTTCTTGGAATAACCTTTCTGAAAGTCATATTCCAGAAATCTGTCATACTGAACAAGTGTCTGATATTTACCGCTCTTCTAGTGTACAAAATATCACTAATACTAAAGAAGTATCAAGTCATAATCATAGTGATTCACATTTAGATCACGTAGATAGTGACCCTACTAGTTCAAAACCTGTTATGAAATGGATTAGAGATCATCCTACAAAGGATGTGATCGGTCATATTGATCAAGGTGTTAGAACTAGGAGAGCAATCGCTGAAAATGTTGATTCTATCTTTGGTTGTTTTATCTCAAACATTGAACCTAAGACTATTGAAGAAGCATTAAAGGATCAAGACTGGATCTCTGCAATGCAAGAAGAGTTGAATCAATTTGAGAAAACCAAGGTCTAAAAACTAGTTCAATTTGTAGAAGGAATATCTTGATTGGAACTAAGTGGGTTTTTAGAAACAAAATGAACGAGTCTGGTGGAATAACCAGAAACAAGGCTAGGTTGGTTGGCTTAGATTTTGATGAGTCATATGCACCAGTTGCAAGATTGGATTCAACAAGACTATTTCTAGCCTTTGCAGCTCATAATGACTTTAAAGTATACCAAATGGAAGTCAAGAATGCATTTCTGAGTGGTGAACTTGTTGAGGAAGTCTATTTTGAACAACCACCAGGCTTTGAAGTTTCCTTAGAATGTAGAATAGTCTATAAGCTTTAAAAGGCTCTTTAAGAACTGAAATAGGCTCCAAGAGCATGGTATGACACTTTTGCCAAATATCTTCTGGAAAGTGGTTTTCAAAAAGGAGAAGTTGATAAAACTTTATTTACTTTGAATCATAATGGGAAACTACTTTTAGTTCAAGTATATGTTGTTGACATTATATTTGGATCTAAAGACAAGTAACTTTGTGATGAATTTGCAAATCTCATGAAGAGCAAATTTGAGATGATCATGATGGGAGAATTGAACTATTTCCTAGGATTGCAAGTCAAGCAACTCGATGATGGAAAATTCATTAGTCAAGCAAAGTATGCAAAGGATATGCTCAATAAGTTCAATCTGAAACCTTCTGAAAAGAATGTTAAGATACCTATGAGCATAGGAACCAAAATGACTTATACTGATTCTGACAAGAGTGTAGAAGGATATGTGTATAGGAAATTGATAGGTTCACTTCTCTACCTTACTGCAAGCAAACCTGATATTCAATATGCAGTTGGTGTGTGTGCTAGATTTCAGATAAATCATATACAATCACACTACAACATTGCTATGAAGATATTGAGGTATGTTAAAGGTACTGTAAAAGTTGGATTGTGGTTTCCAAAGGATAGTGGTTTGAGTTTTGTTGGCTATTCAGATGCTGACTATGCTAGATCTATGCTTGGTAAAGTACCTCAGGAACTTGACAGTTTTTGGGAACTAGACTTATCTCATGGTTTAGTAAGAAGCAAAACTCAATTGCTACTTCTACCACGGAGGTTGAATATATTGCCGCTGGATGTTGTGCATCACAAATTTTGTGGATACAACAACAACTTATAGACTATGGACTCAATGAGAGAAAACTCCCATTTTCTGTTAACACAAGTGCTATTGCGATTACTCAGAATCCCAAGTTTCATACTAGAACCAAGCACATTGATTTTAGATACGACTTCATCAGAGATCATGTTGAAAAGGGCAATATAGAAATACTCAAGGTTGGCAAGGAAGACCAACTTGCAGATATCTTCACTAAGCCATTGCAAGAAAGCAGATTCTTGAATTTCAGGCATAATCTTGGATTGATTGAGCTTCCAAAGAACTGAAAAGATGCTAAGGATTATGGGAAAAAGGTTGCAGAGAGTTGCTAAGTTTCTGAAATGGGTATCCATATACTCTATGGCATTATGGTACAAATAATCTCAAGTTTCTGAAACGGGTATTCAGATACTATGGAAATATTTTTGGTCTATGAGACGGGTACTCAGAAAGGTGTAAAAAATGAATATTGCATTTATGTATTTTGTAACTGTTGTGATTCTAATGATATATATAAAGGATTTAGAGAAAAGACAAACACTTTTTGCAAATCCAAAATTTTATACTTGCATCTAAATATCAATTCCTCTCTAATATTTTGCAAAGAAAACCTGCAATTTCCTCTGCTCTCTCTAGTTCTTCTGAAAAAGAAGCACTAATCAAGCATACTAATCTTCTCGATACCAGTTTAACCTTCTCTATATAAAATGGCTCCCAAACGTGCTTCAAGTTCTAAGGCTTCAACTACATCTGTTGTTGCTGCTGAAAAGCAAGCACTAAACCTGGAGATCTCGAACAATATACTCTAAGGGAATTTCAATCCAGACCACTGGACCACAAACCACATGATGCAATATGGTGGTACCTTTGAGGAAAAAACATCTGGGGGCTATTATCCCATAGTAGGCAGGCAGGACCTCCATTTTGGTTATGCTTGAAAAGAAAACCTAAAAGGATTTATTTTCACACTTCCCAGTGATACCTCTTCACTGGATGTTCTTGAGTTTTACAATAACTCAGAAGTGACCACTAAGCTGGTCAATGGTACTGAAAAAGTGTCCTTCAAGACCAAGGTGCAGAACCTTGTGATTGACCTTGACTGTCAAGGCTTCTATGACCTCTTTGTCTATTTAATGAGGGTGAAGATTATGAGATGAGCCCCAAGGATGAGATACTGCTACAGGGTGCCAAGGAGACCTATATTAAGCTCTCTGATATGTCTATCCCAAACACTCCCACCACTTTCATTCTGGGAGATATCAGAGTGAGGCATATGTACAAGCACCTGGAATGTGCTAGAATGTATTCTACACAGAGCACATGATGGTCTAAAGGGAGGAGTTGACCACATAAACCTTGAGAGGTGGATGACTATGTACCTCATGACCACCCAAGTCATGGAACAACAGGAAAGCCCTTTCAATTGGGGTAAGTACGTGTTCATGATGTTTGCCAAAGCTCTCAGAAGCTTTGATGTGAAGATTGAAAAAGGCCTCACTAAGCCAAAGGCCACAATCATCTATGGACTAAAGATATGCTATATACTTGAGTCATATGATCTAAAGCTTAGAAACCCTGAGAAGATAGAGACCAGTGACATTTTATACAAGTTCAATTATGGAAACTGGCTGAAGCGAAAGGTTGTAGGAGAGCCTGAGGTTGTTGAGGAGGCTGCACCTTCTGAGGTGGTAGCAAAGAAGCCAGAACCAAAAAAAGGGAAGCAAAGAAACCAAGTTTTTTAGGCTCCTGCAGATAGTACTCCAATTCCCTCTCATGTTTCTGAAGTTTCATCTACTACTCCCATTATTGAAGATGCATCCAGGGGGGAGGAGATGTTGAGCAAGAGTAGTGGAAAGCTCTCTCTCTCTCTCTCTCCACATAAACTACTGGAATTATGGATAATTCGGTGCCCACAATAGAAAATTCTGATGATGATGAGATGGTTTTCGCACAACTCTTCAAAGCTAAAAAGAAAACCAGTGATGCATCGAAGGCATCTGGTTCTACCTTGGGTGAAGTTTCTGAGAAGTCTTCCAAGACTATGGTTGTTAAAGATATTATTGATACACAAGAAGCAGCAACCACATACATTCAGAGCTCTTTAGACTATATTCAAGAGTCTCTGAATGCGGAAGATCAACTGATGGAGGATGTTGACATTGCCTTCACACTTCAAGGATTGCAAGATGCGGTTAAGAATGTTTCCATCTCAAACCCATCTGCTGAAATAGTGCAGTCAAAAACACCAGCAAAAGAAGTTGCTGAAGAAAATCCTGTTGAGGAATATGTTCCCCATAAAGTAGTAGAAAGAAAACTTAAGTCTGAAGTGCCAGAATCTTCTAACCAATAAGAGGATTCACAAGCTCAACCTAATGCACGTTAGGTAGCAAAGAAGACTATATATGACTTGTTTAAACTTAGTTGTTTATTAATTGTCACTCATAAGTTATCTTTGTTACAGGCCCAAGAAGAAACACAAGATGCAGAGGAAGCTGCAAAACTTTCCTCAGAAAGTGAAGCAGAGGCTCACCAAGCCTCAACACTTAAAGAAACTGAGCATGTTGCACATGTATAATCAATCTCTTAGAAGTGGAAATTCCTTTCTAAACTTGTATAATTATTAAGTGTTTTAACTTAATATATGTTTCTAACAGGCGTAGACTGAGGAAGAAGAGCAAGTGATGGAAATATCACAAGCTAAAAATTAATTGCCAGAGACCCTCAAGGTTTTGAAGAACAAGTTGTTGTGCTTTCTACATCGAAGGTTTGCTAAATTTTAGAAAGTTGGCAATTTTACCTTTTCACCTTCCCCTCAGAACCTCCAACCAAGAAGGATGACAGTGAGAGTGATGATGATGATGATGATGATGATGATGAGGCTCCCACTCCAGGAGCTGGTGGAATTGCTCAGTCTAGAGGAGCATCTAGTGCAAGATTGCCACCTGCACATAAAGTGTCTACACCACCACCATCTTCAAAATCACCAACTCACACCTCTCAACAATAAACAGATGAAGAAGCAGCAAAGATTGCTGAATGGGAAGCTGAGAATAGAGCTTCCAAGCTAAAGATATTGTTGGAGAAAGAAGCTTAAGATAAATCATAGCTTGAGGATATGATTGCTCAGAAATCTGCCAAAATCCAGAAACTGGATGCAATGAATGAAAATGAGAAGGAACTCCTTAATGACCAAATCAAGCTCAAGCAGTTCTGAAAGCTGCCTTGGTTCAAGTTGAATCACTGGTATAAGACAAGCAAGATGTTGAGGCTACATTACAACTTGTCGAACCATCACAAGACAAAGGGAAGAAGGCAGTGATTCGTTTCCTTGAAAACACCTCAGATGATGATTGGTCTTATGTACTGTCCATCTAGCTAGACTGGATGAAGAAGATAGACACTTGGCCAATCAGAATGAACATATAGTTGTGTCCCATATGAAAAGATAGGTGATTGCACCTAAGGCCTTTGAAAAAGAACCAGAAGACAATACTGTTTTTGAGAACAAGTTCATTATCCTTTCAAATCTGAAGAATGAATTGTTTGAACAAAACAATCTTGCATTGCCCACATCCCTCCAGAATTCAACGCCTTTGCTGAGCTGATGACCAGAAGGAACACATCTCTGATGATTGCACAAAAGATCTGGGAATGCAGAGAGATGATGATTTAGAGACAGCTTAGAAAGCACTGATAGAGTCTTGTTATGCTGCTTGGAAATTAGACAAAATGTATGGGCCACTGGAGCAGATCTTCAAGAGAGAACATCAACTACTTGGTCAGTTTGAGTCACTTCATTCTGAAGTACAAAAGCTAGTACAAGGCCATAATGTATTGAGTGCACACTTTCTATATCAATTTGACTCAGACTACAATGACTAAGGGGAAAGGATCAAAAAGAGAATCAGGCAAGAGGAAGCAGCCTGCAGAAAAACCTCTAACCATCAGAGAACCTCCCTCCTCTTCAAGTCTACCACCACCACCACCACTGACTAGATCCAGAGCTTCACAGGAAGATCCAAAGGGAACCAAGTCCCCAAGGAAATCAGATAAACCTTCTGAAGAAGAAGAAGAATGTGAGATCAAAAGAATTGGTAATAAAGATACTTGCTCACAACTTGATAAAGGACACAACAATCTGGATGATGATGATACTGATCATGATGAGCATCCTCTCCACTCAAATAGAAAGTGAGTTGATGAAATATCTGAACCAATAGCTGGAAGACCAATTGCTTCCAGAACACCATATGTACATACCAAATCTGTCCAAGGTGGTTCTTCAAGTTTAACCCCCACAGAGAACACATCAAGGTAGCACCCCAAAATGAATAGAAGACAAAGAAGAAATGCAAGGTTCGGGAGATCCAACACTGAAGATCTTCCTCCCATACCAGATGATGCATTAATTGAGTATACAAAGACTCATGGCAGCCGGTCTGCATATTAATGCATTTGACAACTCAATGGCTACTGGATTCTGGATCTCCAGCACTTACTGCTAAATAGGAAATTTACTGATCCTATCTTTAACCAACTGATTGCATGGAGAGTTTGAAGACCTCATCTGATAAATCTTGCTCATGTGAAAACATGGCTTGATTTTGAAGTGAAACTCAAAAGAGATGCCATGGGATAGGATATGAAGGAAGAAGTTCCTTACTTCAAACCTGATGATGTTCACAAGGTTCTAAAACTGCTGGGAACAGGTTACAGCTCACGGAACAAGCTTGGAGTGCTTGCTCATGAATCATTCTACATGATAAGCAGGAGTTTGATGATGACATGAAATACTTGAGAGTCATATACAAGCACTTCAAAATCATATAGACCAAGATTGAGCATGCCTGGAAATGTAGAAGAGTCTACTAGATTAGATAGTTTCATGAGAAAAATTCCAATCTGGACTACAAAGAAAAGTGCAAGGGTTCTAGATATAAATAAATGGCTGTAAGAACCTATCTCCTTGACTATGTCATTGACAAGAGAGAGCACATGAATAAAAGACTCAGAGACCTATGTGTTACTGATAACCTAAGTGTTTTGAAGAAACTGAAGATTTGAAGACAGAGGACATAGAATGTTACTTGGAGCTTGGACTCTCCTGTTGTTCTATTTTCCTTATGTAGTGTTTTGTGTATTTTTGCTGATGTATTGACTTTGATATACTCTTGTAAGTTATCTTTGTTCTATAATTGTTAATTTTGATGATCATACTCTCAAATACTTTAACAAAAGATAACGTGTCAATAAAGATCACTCCTTGTGATTTGGTTGATGTCTTACTTTCTGCACTTACATGAACTTACTTGCTATATCATTATGACATGATTAAGTGTTGGGAATTTGACTTCTCCAATCTGTAGTAGGACTTTTTGTGATAGTCATTGTTGTCTGATCAAAAAGGGGGAAATTTTTTATGAATATTTGTTAGTATTTTGATCACTCAACATAATGACTTATCCTAGTTTCAGGAAAGTTATAGTATTCTAGGTTCTCTTGACCATTGTAAAGAAGAAATACACCAAGTATGATAGTTTTTAGAAACCTTGTACTAAGATGTTAGGTCTCTGAATGTAATTTTTATTTAACTCGAAGAAGACCAAGAAGGAGGAATCCAAGCAAAGGAGAAGACCTTTTCCACAAAGGTATCTAAAGACAAAGGAGGAAAGTCTCCTCAGATAGTTGCTTCCAGAATGCTATGTATAGACTTCTGTTTTGTTCACAAAACATAGTTTTAACTAAGTTTCTAAAACAACAAGTTTCTGAGAGAAGGAACATGTGATGCTTCAGAAAGCTACATACGTCTGTTGAGACTACATGATGATATATAGTACACTGCATTTTATGCTTGACAGTAATGTCACTATCCTTCTACAGAACTCTTTGAAAAGATATATACACATGGGAGTACTAATTTCAAGATATGAACGGATTGAATTTGAAATATGTCTAACATATACTATTCGACCGACTATCAAATTCATCTCTAAATAGCAACACTTAGAAGCTGAGAAATATACCCATACACCGCATATGTCCTGCACATTATCTAGCAATATTCATTATCTATTCTAGTGGATTCTAGGTCTCTGACGGCCGATTGGATTAGTTGGAGGATTACGCCACCTCTAGATACCACTATACTTGTTGTGTCATTGACTTTTGATATTTACATTTCAGCAACACACACACACACACACTTACTATTGCAAAGCACAAACTCATTTATCTATTGCATAAAGTCTTCAACTCTCTAACTATAAGTATCAAATACCTTCAAGTATCTAAGAAATCATGTTTATCACAAAAGTTTGAAAAGACTATTAACCCCCTCCCCTAGTCTTTTCCTTTGCCGTTATCTAGACCAACATTCTAGAAAGCGAGTAGAACCTTGGGTTATCTCCCTAGTAGTACTTGTCTTGAGTATCGAGCTTGACTTTTTCATCCTACTTGGGGTGGATGTTAGGTGCTGGTGTCATTGAGCCTCTTCGTTGTTTGCTATACGAACAACATAGGTGGCCCAGGCACCCGGTAGTATATTCCTTTTGCAAAAGTTTCGTAGGTTGGTGCCTAATGCTTTAACCACCCCTACTTTCCCATCTACCTCATAACTGGCTATGTGTTTGTGTACAATGATATCCATCTTTGCTACTTCAAGGAATGGCCATCCAAGTAATACTATATATGGTCCTATATTTTGATCATCTCTTAGAGTCGAGACATCATCCCCTCGAGTCTAGTATATTTACATCCCTCAATAAGGGAGTATGGCATGGTACTAACAGTGGCTCCTGTATCCATTTTAGCAACCACTTCCGATGTACCAAGCCCCACTATGACGTTAAAGCTTTTCTTTCCTATGGAGTATCCTTCTCATTTTTCAGTTTCTTGCTCATCCAGTTTCATCATGTTAGTTTCTCCCACTTTGGAAATGACAACTAGATTAGTTGTAATTGCGCTCTCTTCGTGTGTTTTGATGCATGTACTAGCAGTAGTGGGAGTTGAGCTTTTCTTGGCTGCCTCCATTGGGACATCTTCTTCTACTCTATTGTCATCTCGAGTTTTCAGACGAAATCTTTCATGGATTTTTCAAGAATCTAGGTGTTTTCTTCTATGATTTCAGTTTCAGTTGGCTTGTTCGGGTTGCATTTGTATCCAGTCGAGTTTCCTCTTTGGAGATGGTAAGTTTAACAGGAGTTTTTGTTGGTCCAGATAACTGCAATGGAAAAGACTAGAGGGGGGGGGGGGTTGAATAGTATTTTCAAACTTTTATCGATAAACACAATTTCTCGGATACTTGAAAGTATCTTATACTTATATTCAGAGAGCGGAAGACTTTATGAGATAGATAAATGAGTGTGTGCTTTGCAATAGTAAGTTTGTGTGTGTGTGTTGTTGTTGTTGTTGTTGTTGTTGTTGAAATGTAAATATAGAAAGTAAATGACACAAAAAGTATATTGGTATCTAGAGGTGGCGTAATCCTCAAACTAATCCACACGGCCTTTCAGAGACCTAAAATCCACTAGAGCAGATAATTGAGTTCACCTTACAATTGATCATATTCTAAGATCCCTAAAACAAATGGTTTCCAACCAGATGTTTCCCCTGAGTTGTTCCCTAGCTCCTAGAGCCAAGTACTTCCTGTACTCAATATATCCTTGGAACAAATTCCTTGATTTCTCAAATCAAGTATCATGTAATCCACGCCTTAATGTTGTTGGTTATGAGTTGATTGTCAGGAAAGCTTCTCTTATTACTTTTCAGTTATATTCAGAATGCTTTGAAGAATCAAAACTACTTAATATACTTATGCATTGTATGATAGCTTGCTCATTTACTGACCCAAGTTTATGAGACTTGTTCAAGAGAATGAATCTCAGATTGTTATCCAAAGATTTAACTCTTTCACAAATTACAATACTTGTTGAAGGATTAGGACACTTAGAACTACTAGTGATTTCTCGAGCTTGTTAGTCGCAACAGAAAGCTTAGAGAAAGGTAGTAAGAATGCTTGAGAGAATATTGCTAGATAATGTAGCTCGAATGCGGTGTATGGGTATATTTCTCAGCTTCTAAGTGTTGATATTTAGAGATGAATTTGATAGTCGTTCGAATAGTATATGTTAGACATAATCAAATTCAATCCGTTCATATCTTGAAATTAGTACTCCCATGCGTATATCTCTTTTCAGAGAGTAGCAAAAGGATAGTGACATTTATGTTAAGAATTAAGTGGTGTGTACTATATTTCATCATGTAGTCTCAACGGATCATGTAGCTTTCTGAAGCTTCACATGTTCCATCTCTCAGAAACCTGTTGTCTCAGAAACTTAGTTGTAACTTTGTTTTGTAAACAAAACACAAGTTTATACATAGGTTTCTGGAAGCAACTATCTGGGGAGACTTTCCTCCATTGTCTTCTACCTTTGTGAAAAGGTCTTCTCCTTTTCTTTGATGCCTCCATCTTGGTCTTCTTCGAACTAAATAAAAATTACATTCTGAGACCTAACATCCTAATACAAGGTTTCTAAAAAATATCATACTTAGTGTATTTCTTCTTTACAATGTTCAAGTGAACCAAAAATACTAAACACCTTTCTGAAACTTGGATAAGTCATTGTGTTGAGTGAACAAAATACTATCAGATATTCCTAACAAATTTACTCCTTTTTTATCAGACAATAATGACTATCACAAAAAGTCATATTACAGCTTGGAGAAGTCAAATTTCAGCACTTAATCATTTCATCATGATTTAGCAAATAAGTTCAAGTAAGTGCAGAAAGTAAGACATCAACCAAATCACAAGGAGTGATGTTTGCTGACAAGTTATCTTCTATTAATGTTCCTGAGAGTATGATCACTAGAATAAACAATTACAGAACAAAATAACTTACAAGAATTTATCAAATGAAATACATCAACAAAAATTCACAAAACTATACAAAAGGAAAATAGAACAACATGAGAGTCCAAGCTCCAAGTAACATTCTAAGTTCTATGTCTTCAAATCTTCATTTCATCAAAACACATAGGTTTTCAAAAACCTTAAGTTCTTCAGTCATCCTTTCTGGATTAGTTTCTGAATTTTCTGTCCTTGTGCTCTCTCTTGTCTTTCACATAGTCAAGGAGATAGATTCTTACATCCATTTATGTCTCTCTGCCAACCTTTCACTTTTCTTTGTAATCCAGATTGGGATTCTTCTCATGATATTGTCTAATCCAGTAGACTCTTTCCCATTTACAGACATGCTCAATCTTGTTCTCTATGAGTTTGAAGTGTTTGTAGATGACTCTCAAGTAATTCATGTCATCATCAAACTCTTGCTTGGTTAGTTAAAATGACTCTTGAGCTAGCACTCCAAGCTTATTCTTTTACCTATTACTTGTTCCGCAGCTTTGGAAACTTGTGAACATCATCATGCTTAATGTAAGGAACTTCTTCCTTTAGGTCCCTTCCCATGACATCTCTTCTAATTTTCACTTCAAAATCAAGCCACATTTTCACATGTGCAGGATTCTTCAGATGAGGTCTCTTTACTCTCCATGCCATAAGTAAATTGAAAATGGGATCAGAAAATTTCCTATTCAGCAATAAGTGTTGGAGATCTAGAATCTAGTAGCCATTCAGTTGTCTTATGCATTGATATGCAGACTTGCTATCATGATTCTTAGTGAACTCAATTAATGCATCATCATGTCTAGGAGGTAGATCTTCAGGGTTTGATCTCCAAAACTTTGCATTTCTTCTCTATCTTCTGTTCATTCTTGGATACTCCCTTGATGTGTTTTCAGTGGGTTTGACTTGAAGAACCACCTTGGACAGATTTGGTATGTCCAGATGGTGTTTTGGCAGCAATGGGTCTTGCATCTATTGGTTCAAATACTTCTTCAATCCTCCTTCTCTTTTTGTGGAGAGGATGCTCATCATGATCGGTATCATCATCATCCAGATTGTTGTGTCCTTGATCATGTTGTGAGCAAGTATCTTCATTACCAATTCTCTTGATCTCACCCTCTTCTTCTTCTTCTTCTTCTTCTTCTTCTTCAGAAGGTTTATCTGATTCCCTTGGGGACTTGGTTCCCTTTGAATCTTCTTTAGTTCTGGATCTAGACAGTGGTGGTGGTGGTGGTGGTAGACTTGAAGATGAGGGAGGTTCTCTGATGGTTAGAGGTTTTACTGCAGGCTGCTTCCTCTTGCTTGTTTCTATCCTTGATCTTTCCTCCTTAGTCATTGGTGGCTGACTCAAACATACATAAGCCTCAGCAATTGAGTCAAAGTGTTTGCTCAGCACATTGTGGCTCTTCACCAATTTCTGGAATTCTGAGTGTAGAAACTCGAGTTGTCCAAGTAGAAGATGTTTTCTTTTGGAGATCTGCTCCAATGGCTCAGACATCTTGTGTACTTTCCCAGTAGCATAGCTAGATTCCATCAAGGCTTTCTAAGCTGTCTCTAAATCTTCATCTCTTTGCATTTCAAGATCTTTTTGTGCAGTCATTGGAGATGTTGTTCTTCAGGTCATGAGCTCAGCAAATGCCTTGAGTTCTGGAGGAATGGAGGCCAAGGCTTGATTGTTTTGTTCAAATAATCCATTCTTCATGTTAGCAAGGATAATGAACTTGTTTTCAAATACTGTGTTGTTTGTAGGGGCCTTGTTGAAGGCATTAGGTGCTATCACCTTTCTCTTCAAATGAGACATAGTCATATGATCATTGAGGGTGGCCAAGTGTCTATCCTCATCATTCAGTCTAAGATGGACAATACCATAATCAAGTTGCTCATCGTCTGAGGACACATCCAAGGCTTCAATGATTTGTTCTTTGCCCTTATCCTTTGATGGTCCAGATAGTTGTAATGCAGCTTTAGCATCTTGCTTGTAAGCTACCAGTGATTCAAGTTGAACCAGGGCAGATTTCAGAGACTGCTTTTGTTTGATTAGCTCATAAAGGAGTTCTTTCTATTTTTCATTCAGTGCCTCCAAACTTTGGATTTTTGTAGCTGTCTAAGCAATCAAGTCTTCAAGCTCTGATTTGTCTTGAGCTTCTCTCTCCAACAGTTTCTTTAGTTTTGAAGCTCTAGCCCCAGCTTCCCATTCAGCAATCTTTGCTGCTTGTGATTCATTCTATTGTCGAGAGGTGTGAGTTAGTGATTTTGAAGATGGTGGTGGAGTAGACACTTTATGTGCAGAAGGTTTTCTAGCACTTGATGCTCCTCTAGACTGAGCAATTCCACCAGCTCCTAGAGTGGGAGCCTCATCATAATCATCACTGTCACTATTGTCATCACCCTTCTTGGTGGGATGTTCAGAGGGGATTTTTTCGAACTCATTTTCATCTATGTCCTGCACATCGTCAGAAACCAGGTTGATCACCATTGTCAATGTGGTGACCTGCCCATTTACTTCCTCTTGCTTAGAGGGGTAAACACGCATGCTCTTGGGCAAGGCAGGCTTGTAAGTCGTACGCCTTCTGGTCACTTCATCCGCATCCAAGAATGCTTTTTCAAGTATTCCTACAACTTCTCAGAGAAACCCCCATGCATCACCGCTGCAAAGTTATACTCTTAACTAAGTAGGTCGCATGATATAAAGTTATGTTTTTTATAAACACTTGTTGTTATCTAATTTTTCACTTACCTTTGGTTAGGGAGGCTCATAAACAACTTGGTCAAAGACTTGTTCAGTCTTTGGAACCCTTTCTTATGTTGGAGCCGGACTGGCTTCATCAACATCCATTGGTACTTAAGGGGTCACAACCTCACCTTCTTGTACCTCTTCTGCTTCAATTTGAGCCTAAGGAAGCAAAAAATAATATGTAAATAGAAATTCCAGCTTTCTGAATAATATGTTAGGCAAACCTTCGATGTTGAAGGCTCAGAAAAAAGTTCTTCAGAAACATTGATGGTTTCTGGAAGTTCCTTTTCAATTGGTGATGTTTCCACCAATTCTCTTTCTTCCACAGTTTGAGCCTATTAGAAACACATTATCAAGTTAGTAAAACTCAAATAATTTTGAGTATAAGAAGAAATACACTTTTCATAAACTAAGTATACATGTATACCAAGCTTAGATTCTTTAAGTGTTGAGGCTTGAGGAGCCTCTTCTTCTCTTTCTAAGGTAAGCTTTGCATCTTCCTCTACACCTTGTGTTTCTTCTAATGCATGTAACAAAGATAATTTATGAGTGGCAAGTAATAAACAACTATGTTTAAACAAGTCAGGTATAGACTTCTTTGCTACCTGAACTGCTTCAGAAGGTTGAGCTTGTGAAATGCCATCTCTGATGGAAGACTCTGGCCCTTCAGACCGTTCATCCATGTTTTGATCATTTAGGAAATCACCCTCAGTTTGATCCCTCACTGTGAGTTGGAAAAACTACTCCTTTGTAGAATTTTCTTCAGCAATAACACTTGTTGGTGCTTCTAACTGCATGTGTCTATCAGATGTGGTTGGAATATCATCATTCCTAACCGCATCTTGCAGTCGTTGAAGTATGGAGGCAATGCCAGCATCCTCCATCACTTGATCTTCCGCATTCAGAGACTCTTGAATATAGTCTAAAGAGTTCTGAATGGTTGTGGTTGTTGCTTCTTGTGTATCAATTCGTTCCTCAGCAACAATAGTCTTGGAAGTCTTCTCAGAAACTTTACCAATATTAGAACCAGATGCCTTCGATGCATCCTTGGTTTTCTTTGCAGCCGTGAAGAGTTATGTGAGAACCATCTCATCATCATCAGACTCTTCAATAGTGGGTACCGAATTATCCATAATTCCAGTAGTTTATGTGGAAAGAGAGAGCTTTCCACAACTCTTGGTCAACATCTCATCATCCCTAGACGCATCTTCATGTACGGGAATGGTAGATGGAACTTTAATAGTAAGAGAGGGAGCTAGTGCACTCTCTGCAGGACTGCATGTTTAATTAGAGACTTACAGGTTTCCTGACCTTGAAATTCTCCTTCTTCCTTTTATTCTTGTTCAGAAGGCTTATCCCCTTCAGTTATAACAAGGGCCTTGGAACCCCTAGTTGTTGTACTTGTAAGCCTTGTTGATGTTCTAACTCTGGTTTCTGGAACCACGAGTTCTTCAGAAGGTGTGTCCTTTTCTGGAACATGGCTTGTGGAGGGAGGAAATTATTTTCTCTTCCTTCCTCTACCTCTATGGGCAGGTTGATTCTCTTCCCCCATAGTCATGAGTGTTTTATTTTTTTATCACTTTATTTTTTCCTTTTATAGATCTCTCTGAATTCAATTTCATCTTTCATTATTGTTTAGAGTCAACTAACAGAGCACGATCAACGAAGTCAACCATTAAAATTCAACAGTCAACTTTCTTTTTCTTTTATTACGTCATTTTTTTTTATTTAACATCATAAATTAATTTATTTTTTGAAACAAAATAATTGAGATGCAAAGTAAGAATTGTAAAACTTATTTACTTTTTTACCACCTGAATTATACTTCTATACTACTTTCTTTTATTTAGTAAAATACTCCCAAAATTTTAATATATGTATTGAATTTGGTGAAATATAGATTTGTTCGAATAATAATTTGCAGTTTGATCAATTGGAGGTATAACTATATGTTTCGAATATGTTCGATAATAGGAAGCAACTGTGATAGAATAGTTATGTTATGGCTGCTCTAATTAGTAATTAGGTTAATGTGAGGATAAGTTTGGAGAAGCCATTATCACCTGAAATTAGTCTGTCGTGGAAGACGCAGAACCATTTTGCTTGGATCTGTAATGGGGCTTTCATGATAAAGTTTTTGATAAATACTCGATTTGTAGATTGCAAGGTCGAATTTCTAGATCGTCATACCTCTGGGCAATATTAGATAGATGCAAGATTCAAAAGTTGAATAAAATTGACTTGGATGACTAACGGAGTAAACTAATGATAGGGAATTTTGAAAAAAAAATGGAAGGATTTGATATTTCACTCTTTTTTTCAGGGAGGCTTTTGTAATATTTCAAAGAAGAAAGGTGATTTGTAAGTTTGAACAAAGTACATGCTAAAAGAAAGCTAAAGAAGCACCGACTTTGTTCCTACTTGTGGCGATTTTTCGTGAACAATAAACCGACTTCGTTCCTTGCCGTCTTCCGCATTCAACCACCCTCCTCCGACAACCTCTCGTTGACGGCATACACCTTCCTAGCCATCATCCCTCGGCCATTCCCCCACTGATAACTTTTCATGACTACGTCGTTTTTGGGGGAGGAGACACCGTCTCCTCCTCCCGGCACCTCTTCACCCATCATAATTCTGGTATCTCCACGGTCAAACCAACCGGACATGATACTGAGGGATGGAGCATTGACTTCCTATGAACAAACGACGATCCCTCAGCCAGACTCATCGACATCAACTCAAAAGTCGACTTCTCCTTGATTGGCGGGCCAATCGAATTTGAATTTTAAGGAGGCGGTGTCTTCACCGGCTCGACTTGTGACGCCTCAAATTCCCCCTCCTCCGGTTAATTCAACAGAGCCTGCACAAAATGTTGTTGTTCCACCACTACACCAGTTTGCGTTTGGAGATATGACTGCTCAACGAATGATTATCAAGTCGAAAGCACAATTCACCTTCAATGGAATGCCATCGTTGTCATTTATTGAAAATGAGGTAGTCAATCTGTCCAAAGCTTTGTCTCTTACTCTAGTTGGTAAATTTTCATATGGCATACCCAAAATCTTCGAAGTCACTAAGATGCTCAAAGATATGAGACTCAAATCGAGCTTCACAGTTAATTTTATGGACAAAAGACATGTGATAATCAAGTTGTTTCTTGAGGAAGATTTCAATAGGCTATGGCTTTTGGATAGTCCCAATGTAGCAGGCATACCTATGAGACTAATTAAGTGGACTCCGAACTTTTCTTTGGATGATGACTCCTCTGTGGTGCCTGTTTGGGTTGCTCTTGAAAATCTACCTATTTTTTTGTTTCACAAGGAAGCCTTGTATGAGATTGGGAAGCTTTTAGGTGATCTTGTTAAGATTGATGGGTATACAGCAAACAAAAGCAAACTTACTCATGCCAATCTTTGTATTGAAATTCAAAAGAGTTACCAACTCATATGTGGATTGAAGCACTGGGTAAGGGGGTTGTAGCTAAGGTTAACTATGGAAGAGTTCCTCATTTCTGTCAACACTGCAAGAAAATAGGCCATACTGTCACCAACTGTCTGGCAAAATCTCCTTTTATGGTGCCTCAAACTGATAATGTGCATGTGGTAGGCATAACTACTCCCACTACTAGAACTGTAAGAGGACATAACTCAACTCCAAACTACCAATGGAGGGTTCAACAATGTAATAAAAGGGATAATAGGGGTAGATATTGGTCTAGAGGTGGTAACTCTAATGTTAATGCTGGCAGAGGAATTGGTGGTAGTAGAGGAGGTAGAGGAAGTGGTGGTGGTAGAGGATTGTCTCATGGCTCTTGCCATATTCAGAATCCATTTACAATTACTTTTGCTTCCCTAAACTCTTAGGAAGGAAGGGAAGGTAGGGAATCTGAAGAAGATGAGGAAGCTGAGGATGTAGGCATTTAAAATAAAGGCACGGAGGAACCATTGATTGTGTCTACAGTTCTATCACCTATTATGGAAGCTGAACCTCCAATTGAAGAAGATAATTTTCAATCCATTATGAACAGTGGTAGAGGAAGCAGTAGTAGAAGAGGAGGTAGAGGATGTGGTGGTGACAGAGGATTGGCTTATGGTCATTACCATATTCAGAATCCCATTGCCTGTATTGCTGCTCCCTGAACTCTGATCAAGAAGCTAGTGAGGATGATGTTGTATCAGAGTCTGTCCCCTCAGAGAATGAAGCTGGGGTGGAGCATTTGGTTAAATCAGGTACCTCACTCCAAGAAGGGAAAGTAATCTCAACTGAAGAGAACCATCTTCACCCTGCAGTTCATATTGCTAATATGGAGAATAATTCATTACACTCTTATCAAGAAACATCTGAACATATCTCTGCTAATGTGAATGATCAGTTGAGGTTGGCTCAACCTGAATTTGAACCATTAGTTCACATATTGAATAGAAGAAAATCCTCAGGGAACCTGGAAGCATTATTACTATTAACTGATGAGGTTGAGAACATTTGCCCTGCCTCATTAGCTAAAAAAACTATTAGGGGAATTCAGGGGGGTAGTCACCTGAGCCTACTAGTGAAGAGAGTGGTAAAGATGAGGACTACATGTCCAATGGAGAAAGAGTTATGGCTAGAATTCATGCCATAGCAGCTGCTACTAGCACAAGGGTAGCCACTAGAAGTTTTGGCATAACTGTGAACCCTGGGGTAACAACTCAACTGAAGAAGAGGAAGAATGGGAGGAGGAAATCCAAAACATCATCTTCATGAATTGTATGGTATGGAATGCTAGGGGGTTGGTAATGTCAGTACTCAACAACAAGTGTGGTATATGAGAAATAATTTGAAGTTAAACATCTTAGCAATAGTGGAACCAATGGTTCAATTGGATACATTCTTCTACTGCAGTAGATTTATAATGACTCATGTAGTGAACAACTGCAACAACAAGATTTGGATATTTGGGGATGATTCTTTTGATGTAGTTGTGTTGGAGGATAATGAACAGTTTCTTCATTCCCAAGTGTCTTCAACACAACTGCCTGCTCCTATCTTTCTTAGCATCATATATGCCAAGTGCTCTAGATCTCTGATACAAGTATGCCTTGGTGCATTGGAGGAGATTATAATGTGATTGCCAATGTTAATGAAAGGGATGGAGGAGTTGTGCCCGACTACAATGCTATTGATGACTTTGGAAATTGCATTATGGATTGTGGGCTGACATATATTGGTTTTGATGGAGTGCCTTTCACTTGGCAGTGGCATGGAGTTAGTCAAAGGTTGGATAGGTTACTTTTTAACCACCAATGGTTGGAATTTTTTCAAGCATCAAAGGTTTCTCATGGCATCAGAAGATGTTCTAACCACATGCCACTTATTCTTCAATCTACACTTAGAGTGAGCTCCAAGAAGGGTCAGTTCAGGTTTCAGGACATGTGGTTTAACCAACCTGACTTCTACAAGAAAATTGAAGAGAACTGGTCTATGCCTACAAGGAACATTGGACTTAAAAAGCTTTGAAAGAAGCTTCACAGATTGAAGCAGTTCTTATCATGGTGGAACAAATACAAGTTTGGTAATCTCTTTACCAAGTTACAGGGGGAAGAAAAAAAAGTGAAAAAAGCTGAGCTACAATATCATAATGACCCCTCTGAAGCAAACATGGTTTCACTTAGGCATTTATCTGCATAATTTCAGAAAGTGTTAGCCATGGAGGAAATATTTTGGAGACAACAAGCACATTGTAAATGGAATTTAGAAGGTGACATAAATACCAGGCTTTTCCATAACATGGTTAAGAGAAATAGGCTGAAAAGTAAGATTTTTAGCATTGAGAAGGATGGAGCTTTCTTCACTACTAAAAACCTGAGTTACAAATGTCTGCAGCAGAGTATTTCAAAGATCTGTTCTGCACAGAGATTCCTCTGACTGGTGATCCTGATCTTTCCTTTATCCCTCCAATTATTGATGCAGAAATCAATGCAGAATTGTGTGAACTTCCATCAATGGAAGAACTGCATGGGATAGTGATTAATCTGAATAAAGGTGCTACAACAGGTCCTGATGGTTATTCTGCTCTTTTCTTTATTAAATGTTGGGATATCATTAAGATTGATCTATTGGAGGCTGTACATGATTTTTTTCAATGGTTCACCTCTCCATGTGGGCATATCCTCTACTGCCATAGCATTAATTCCCACAACCCTACCACTTGGTCTCATTACAGACCTATCAGTCTCTGCAACTTCACCCACAAGATATTTACCAAAATGTTGAATGATAGGCTTGCTCTGGTTTTGCCTCTTATCATCTCACCCAACCAAAGTGGTTTTGTAAAAGGGAGACTTATCCAAGACAATATCTTGTTGACTCAAGAACTGATACATTCTCTAGATGTGAGCACATGAAAGGGATGATAATATTATAATGCAATTGGACATGCTAAAAGCCTATGACAGGCTAAGTTGGGTGTTTTTGCAGAAGATCTTGAAAGCCTTTGGTTTTTCAGACATTTGGTGTGACCTGATACTTAGATCTGTGAATAACTGTCATTTTGGAGTCATTGTGAATGGAGTTTCCTCAGGGTTCTTGAAATCTTGTCATGGACTGAGGCAAGGTGATCCATTATCACCTGCCCTCTTCATCATAGCAGGTGAATATCTCTCAAGAGGACTGAACAGACTTTTCTCTAATCATCCTGAGCTCTATTATGACACCAAGAAGGGTCTGCTGGTGAGCCACCTGGCCTATGCAGATGATTTAATCATCTTCACTAAACGAAGCCAAGAAGGTCTGCAGCTGATCATGAACTTTCTTCATCATTATGAGGAGGCTTCAGGTCAAAAATTGAATATGCAGAAGAGTAACCTTTATGTAGGCAAAAGTGCCAACATAAGAAGGATTGAAGATAAATGTGGCATGTCCATTCAGAGTTTGCCTTTCAAATACCTGGGAGCACCTATCTCAAGAGGTAGAAAACTCATCTCTGACTATGATTAATTGGTAGATAAGGTGAGGAACAAATTATCTTGCCTTCTATGACCATTTACTTACTACAAGTCTACCTTCCACCTCAGACTACTCTTGATAGAATTGATTCAATTATCTCAAAGTTCTTCTGGAGTTCTACTAATGATCAGAGAAAGATTCATTGGTCAAGATGGAAGCCTATCTGTTTTCCTCAGTCTGAAGGTGGTCTAGGGATTAGAACCTTGTCAGAGATCTGTAAAGCCTTCTCTCTTAAACTCTGGTTTAGATTTAGACTTAAGCAGTCTCTTTGGGCTACTTGTCTGCATAAGAATATTGCCTCAAAAAATTCCCTGGAGATGTTAAGCCTAGATGTTCAGACTCTATGATCTGGAAAAGAATGGTGAAGGTGAGTCATGAAGTTCAAAAGCATTGTTTTTGGGCAGTTGGCTATGGAAAATGCTATTTTTGGCATGATGTATGGTTGGAGATAGGCAGGCTGAAAGACATGGTTCCTCATGACATGTTAACCATGGAACTACTGCAAGATTTTTTTGATTCTAATGGGTGGAAGGTAGATAAGCTATCTGAGTTTTTACCTATGCATATTGTGGTATAGATTTTTCTCTTGCCTATTAATGACACCATGGTCACACACCCCATCTGGAAACTATCTGTAGATGGAGCTTTCACTACCAAGTCTCCATGGGAAGCTATTAGAAGTAGTTCTTCTCCTTCAAGATCATTAGCTAGCATCTGGTGTAACAGGATCCCCACTAATGTATCCATATTTTGGTGGAAATTGTTACATAATTGGTTACCTGTGGATGACATCCTTCAACACAGAGGTGTGGTACTTGCCTCCAAATGCCAATGTTGTTATGCCAGAGAAACAATTATTCATGTCTTGCTACACAATGAGGAAGCTTTGAAGGTATGGAGATTGTTCTCTGACCTATTTCAAGTGTCTGTGGGATGTCACCTTTCTCCAGCTGATAGATTGAGATGTTGGATTTTCTCTTCTGATAAAGTCAAGAAGAGTCATATCCGGATTCTCATCCCTGTCCTCATTGCCTGGTTTCCACGGAAAGCTAGAAATGAGGCTAAATATGAGGGGATCAAGATTAAGGCTTCTTCTGTTATCTTCAGAGTCATGAATTTCATCTACCTATCTCATCAGGCTAAGCCATTTGCTCTAACTTTTTGGGAAGGTGACAAATCCATTGCAGCTAGCTGGTTCATTCTCTTGCCTCAGACCCCTAGGCTAAAGTTCAAAGTTCTTTGTTGGCAGAAACCCCCTCCTCAGTGGGTAAAGATCAATTAAGATGGATCATTTGATAACTCTACTGATAGAGGAGCAACTGGTGGAGTGATTAGAGATGAAAATGGCAGAATTATCAAAGGTTTTCAAACGTATCTTGGCATCAGCACAATCATCATGGCAGAGCTAATGGGAATATGGCAGGGGCTTCAACTATGCACTGAGATGAACCTTGATAAGGTTATAGTTGAGTCTGATTCTCAACTAGACATTCAGTTAATCCTCAAATCCACCCAAAGCTGGAACTGGAAGCTCCATACTCTATTATCCAAAATTAACCAGCTATGTAGAAACAGAGAAGTCAGATTTACACATATGTATAGAGAAGGGAACACTGTAGCTGATTTCTTGGCTACAGATGCTTTAAGAGGAAGAAAATCAAATGTGTATGTCCCTGCAGATCTTCCTATCAAGGTGATAAAACTGGCTTATGGGGATAAGAATGGACTTGCTTACATAAGAAGGTCAAATGGGTAAGAACTCTCATTCTGCATTCCCTATTTGTTGGTGGTATTTTCTTGAGTTGAATAGTTGGTATCTCTTGTGTATTTGGCATGTTTGTAGGTTGATGTTCATTACTTTTTCTGTGCATATGGATAGGTTTTTACATGTGCAGGCTGTTGAGATGGGTTGTAATCTAATGGTATTTGCATTGGCTTTTGATCCTTGTGGTGAATGTTTTGTAGGTAGAAATCCTCATTTTCAGAAAAGAGCTATGGACCTAGGTAAAAAGGGCATTAGACCACAACAAACAGATTGGTCTGTAGAGCTTCTCAGAAAAAATATATAGATGGAGGTAAAAAAATACTAGGCTTTTCATTTAAAGAGAAATGCTTCAAGATGCCTGAGCAAAAAAATGATAATACTCAGAAGTGGGAAAGCATTAGATGGATAGGTTGGCATGTGATTTTGATGGAACTTACACTAAAGATGTACATCGGGGGGGGGGGGGGGTGGGGTTGAGTATCAGGGACAGGATGTTTGCATATTTCTATTAGAGTGTCTAGTTTGGAGGAACTGGCAGTCTAATACTTGTATGCATATACATTTCTTTATTTTCTCTTCTAGGGGTATCTTCTATGGTCTGTTACATTTTGAGTTGGTCTGCAGGGGAGTATTCCTCCCTTCCCTACTTTTTTCAGTTTGGTTGTGTCAATGTGTCTGCATGAGTGTGTACATTACAATGGTCTGTGTTCTGCATTTGGCTTTCTATGCACACATGTTGAGCACTAGTAAACCTTTTCATATCTGCATAACCATTGATACTGAAGCTTTCATTGAAGTGGTGTGTTTGAAGTTGAGGAGGTTGAGTAGAAAAAAGAAATGGGAAGGAGAGTGCAAAAGAAAAATAATACAGTTTCAAAAAGAAAAATATGGTATAAGGGACTGGAAAAAAGGAATAAACAGTTCACAAGAGGTCAAAATCAGAAAAATTATGACCCAAAATGATAACATGTTCTTGGCTTAGTTTTGTATCACTTGCTAATGTTTGTACAAATGGATTTGGCATAAGTTTGTACAATGGGATTTTATGCTAGGTCTGGGAGGGTATGCATCTTTTGTGTCAATAGGAGTGTTATAGTTTGGAGAAACTATAGCCTCTTACATCTGATCTTGCTGCATTCATTCATATTTCTGGGTAGTAATCAACTAGGGTTGGTCATTATGTGGTAGTCTACATGGTAAAGGGGAGTATCTCTCCCTCTCCATGCACTTGTTAGTGCATGTCCTGCATTCTGTCATCCTTACTCATATTGTCTATTAGCTACACTCAGCTCTTCTGCATTGCACACACAAGATCAATGTGAACTTGTTTTGCTGAATATCTTAAGAATCAGAAGGGGATCTCTTTTGAAACAAGCCATTTTATTGAGGACTGTATTGTACAGACTATTTCTAGTTTCAGGTGGATCAGCTTTAGCTTTAGGGAAGGCTGATGGTTTGGTTTTTTGTATGACTATGAATTGGAGCCTCATATCATTTCATCATGTATATTGTTACTTGGAGCTGCTTTAGAAGATGTAGTGATGGGCTTGTATGCATATTAGCTGAAGTAATGCCCCTACAAGTGGACATAAGGTGGAGAAATTGGATTCCTATGGGCAGCATCTATGTTGATCTTTGGATAGCTATGAAGAACTTGGCGGATCCTCCACTAAAGTATACTGCATTGGCACTTGGCATGCACAGGTGGGTATGTGGATTGGCAGAGTTAGCACAGATATTGGCATGGTAGATGGCAATGGCAGGTCATATTTTTGCAACATGGAGCTGGCTAGTGACATGAGTATTGGCACTAGAGATGGCACATTGCACGGACACTGGCACTATAACCCAGTCAAGAGACACTATCACAGTATATGGCACTATAATCTTGGCCACATGCACGGCTTGTGGCTCCATAGACCTAGGAACAGCCGTGCCATTGCAGCTCGACGACTTTCTTTTGGGATCATGAACAAGGCTTATGGCACGCAATTTGTACCTAGTTTGGATAAGTCTTCTAATGATCTAGTAAATTTTGTAAATGGGGGATTTATAGTAGCTTGGTTAGCTAGTTGGGTATTTTGGTGGGATGTAATTATTTTGCGACTTCTGATGTATGCGGGTTCCTTCAAACCGCCATGATTATTATATATATAAAATCTGAGAGTTTAGGCTCTTTTCATTAAAAAAAAAAAAAGAAGAAGAAGAAAGAAGGTACATGCTATATTTGTGTAAGTGTAGTGATTGCAACGAGTAGATGATTTTTGAGGTAGGTTTTTAACCAGTAGTTAATAAATGGGGTGAATTTGGTATATCCAACTACAGAATAATACCAATACTTTTAGAAATTAAATACCTGAGAATTGCGTTTGGGGCAGAATGGATAATAATAAGAAGAAGAAAAATAGAAACGTTGAGCAGAGTTGATTGGCAGGTCGGTGCCAAGTCATGTGTATCAGTGTATGAAAATGATCACCTGGTTCACGTTGTATGACAATGGGTAGGGCCTTTTCTAAAAATTTACCGGAGTTTAACTTAAAAAAGAAGTTTAATTGAAGGGGTAGAAATTAAACCGGTACTCTCTTAAAAAAATAATTTTTTGTATATTCTCATACTAAATGTACAGTGAAATATTGCATACAAGTTTAATTCAAAGTAATTATATAATATAATAGAAGAGTGTGGGGAAATCTAATTTTCGCTTAATTGAGAACTTTACGGTACAAATTAATTTGAAATCACGAAAATGCCCAGTCTCGGCTCGAGAGCGCGTGCCATCCAAATTTGATCAGTTCACTTCATCTCTACCGTCGATTCTATCTCGTTTCTTCTTCTCCAGATTTTCTTCTCCTTCAGATCTTTCTTCTTATTTCTACACCTAAAATTTTATTTTCATTTCAACAACTCCTAAACAAATCTACTCATGGCCAACTGATGGAAACAACGTCGTAGGAGGAGGAGGCGAAGTAATCGGGCGGCGGATTGAACTCGACATGGTCCAATCGTTGGAGGAGGACACGGAGTAATCAGGCGGCGGATCGAGCTCGACATGAACCCCTAAACAAATCTACTCATGGCCAACTGATGCAAACAACGTCGTAGGAGGAGGAGGCGGAGTAATCGGGCGGTGGATTGAGCTCGACATGGTCCAATCGTAGGAGGAGGAGGCGGAGTAATCGGGCGGCGGATCGAGGCCGACATGGTGGTGGTGCTGCTACTCGAGGTAAGGCTGGAGAATTGGGAGATGTAATTGGGGTTCATCCATTTCTCAAAGGTTTGAAGGGTTTACTGGTACATCTCCTCCACCACTACTACTCTCACGTTCTAGCTGTGCTTGCTCATCCATTTCTGAGATGTTTGAAGAGCTCAGGGGTACATCTCATGCTCCTTCGCTGCGACTTTTGGGTGTTTGGTACGGTACACCGCATTTATTTTTGTGTTTCAAGTTGACAACATTGCCGCAGTTTTCAATACTATTCCAAATTCCTCCTCCTCATCTGGCTACAAGGTTTTTTACATTTTTGATTTGTTTCAGAATGATTTCTAAAGTTTATTATCTGGAATTTGATATTAGGAGTGCAATATTTATGCTCTTATAGACAATTGTGATGACGTTTGTGACATTGGGGAAATACTTCATACATCTGGATGTTTAGTGAGCTTTTTGAAGGAAAAACTGAATTATAGTTAAAACTAGAAACATTAGTACATGGTTATAGGCAGTATAGGTTGATAGTGATGTCTCATATCTGTGATGTTTGTGATTATTTCATTCGTCAATCTTTATGTTTATCCTCCAATGTTCTGTGATGTTGCCCTACAACTTAACCCTGTATTTCTTTCTTTACTATGACACCGTGTGAATATGTCAAAGTGCACGATCTGCAACTGTTGTAATCAACACTTGAGAATCATCATCATTCTATTTCTCTCTTTCAGCATCATGCTTGTGTGTGGGCAGGGAGGATATAGAGGATTCTACTCGAAAAATATTGTCCAGTTGACACCAAAATCTGTCAATGATATCCACAAGCGTGGTGGAACATTCCTACAAACATCATGGGGAGGCCACGATACTAACAAGATTGTTGACAATATTCAGGATCGAGGAATAAACAAGGTGAAATTTATTACTCTCTCAGGATGTCTACTTACTCATTCATAATGTGTTGATAGAAGATTTCCAGAAACTTGAAAAATCAAGTCTTTATGAAACTCTAAGAGAGTTTTACTTCAAATAAGTATTTTACCTTAATAAATTTATATGCTTCTCAAAATTCTAGGAAATCTAGAGATTTTAGTTTTACTAAAATCTCCTTTCTCACTGCTATTTAAAACCACACTGCTATTTAAAACTACAGAACCAACATAAATTACAATTTTCTCTATCCCTATTAATCAAAACATCGACTGATTTATTCTCAAGTTTCTAAGTCTGATTTATTCTCAAGTAAGTGTATATAATTTCTTCTCATATTATTGTATGTGTAAATATATTGTTATCATATTGTTGGTTATATGTTTTGAAGTTGAGCAGATAGTTAAACTTGACTTCCATGTGGATTTTTAAATATCAAACCTATTTCTGTGAATAAATTTAGAAGATGGGACTTTTCTGGACAGAAGTATGCATTTTGTATTTGAAAAATTAACATTATTACCATTATAATTCTTTTGGATTTCAGCTTTAAGTGTAATGTTGCCAGTTGCCATGCATATCTATTCTAAATTTCTTTAGAGCTGCAAAAATTTGTGCAATAATTAATCTTATTGTTAAATTAAATTTTTACCACTTTCATCGATAATGGCAGAAGAACCAAGTTTCCAAAATCTGAACAGTATTGATAGTCGCACTATGAACTGGAAGGCCAAAGTTATAGTTTTGGTGAAGAAACGAATGAGGTAGTCCAACATTACAAAAAACAAGTTTCAAAAATTCATTCTTGCCGATGAATGGGTAACAAATTTTTATTTTATTTTATTAGTGATTATATTTGACTTGCCTAATTTTTTTTTGTTATCCTCAATAACAACATTACAATTTAAACTTCAGGGTAACTGTGTTGATGTTATGATATATAACTCAGATATTGAGTTTTATGAGGAAATTATCGAACAAGATAAGACATATGTGATGTCAAATGTAGCTATTGAAACCGCAAACATCTTGTACCAGTCTTTTTTGGCCAAAACACGTTGCTCTTGGACAATAAATGCCAATATTATGGTCACGAGCATTGAATATCCTCAAAAAAATGCAAACCCATTTAAAGGCTACTTCTCAAGCTTTGACGAATTTACAATTGGTTCTACTATAAGTAAAGTTCCACCAACTCTTCTCTATAATTGATAAGATTGATTGCTTTCTTCTTTCTATCATGGTTTTCTTTGCTTTTCCGTTTTAAATGTTCTTTGAATTTCACCTATTCAGATGCAATTGTTGTCATTATAAAAACACAACCTCCACGAACTACTAAAGATGGGCATGAAATTGACGAGTATGTGGGCATTGATGATAAGTAAGAATCTTCTTTACTTTTAATTAAAATATAGGGATAATTACATATACCCCTGTTAGATGCCCATGTTGCAGATGGGTCCACTTAGATCAATAATTACATCTAGTTCCATTTGCGTTGACTAGCTTAATTCACTATTCATTTGTCTTGCAATCCAAACACGGCCTTAGGACCTGGATGTAATTGATTTGGTTTATTCGTACTTACCCGTAATTATGTAGTTTCCGTTATTTTAAAAAAACTAGTCGTTGGAAGGGAGAATTGGTGCTATTTTAACACAAAAAACAGTCCATATTGGACTCTTATTTCAGATTTTTACAGTATATAGTGTCTAGTTAAGTTATGCATTCATCGAGTGGTCATTTGTCTAGTGGTGCTTTGATGGAATTTGGAGTCATCAATACAATTTCATGTCTTTTTGGGTTTGTTTTGATTGATGACTTTGCATTAGAATTGTTCATACTTGACACAGTCTGATTAGATAGCCATTACCAATTTGTATTGAAACTTCCTTTGGAAAATTATGTTCAATACATACTACTTCCTATTCCTAGTGCAATACTTCAATGAGTTCAATACTAGTTGAATGCTTTACAAATTTGCAGAAACAAGAACACTGCAAACATTAACAAGTTTACACAAATGAGTTGCCTAATTATGCAGTACTTGTCTTCCTTTGAGTACACTTTCTTCTTCTGTCTTCTTTGCATCATTGAATTAGCAGGTTCCTCCATAGGTAGCACTCTTGTAGCTTGTTGTCTTCCAATTGTGGTGTCTTCTTGTCTTCTTGTTGGTATAAATTCACATGACAGTTCGGCATGGATGAAATCTCCTCGAACTTGTGTTTGCACATTTTCTTCCTCATGACATCATTCCGACCACCCATGCTTTGGACAACCCCAATAAAACCTTCCCTCATACGGGTTAGACTTTTGAACATATAGAACCGTTCGCTTAGTACAATTGAATTCTTACAAACCGGACGACCACTAGACGAATGATCACTCGATGAATGCATAACTTAACTAGACACTATAAACTGTAAAAATCTGAAATAAGAAGCCAATATGGACTGTTTTTTGTGTTTAAATAGTACCAATTCTCCCTTCCAACGGCGATTTTTTTTTAAATAACGGTAACTAAATTAATTACGAGTAAGTACCGGATAAACCAAATCAATTACATCCAGGTCCTCATGTGATCCTCACGTGGCAGTCGTAAACTTAAGGTTGTTTGGCCAAATGCAAAATCTGAAATTCAAACAGGGGCAAAAATGACTTTTCCGGGTTTAAGGTCGCCTAAAGTCAAATTCGTGGACCTGGATGTAATTGATTTTTATCTACTAGGACTTGAATGTCATTGTTGATCTGGGTGGTAGTCATCTGTAATAAACGAATCTAACAGGGTGGTAGATGTAATTCGCCCTAAAATATAAAACTTATCACAATGTACAACTTATAAGCACTTTGTATTTGCTCTCAGGTTTAATGAAATAATTATTAGCCTTTGGAATTATGAACGTCTGACTAAACGAACACATTCTATTTTGATCGATGAGACACCTGTTGTGGCACTCATTAACTTCAAAGTTAGCAAATTCTATGGTAAGAATTTCTTTATAAACGCATTACTTCAAATTTAATTTAGTAAACTGATTATACCTCATTCACTATGTAAGCAAATCATTGAATTCAAGTGGCAATTCGTATGTCGTAACGAGCATGAATAATGCATCTGTTACAAAAATGAATGAATGGTAAGGTTACTACTGAAATTTAACTTACTAATTAATTTTGTTTACCTTATTCACCCCACCCTGTTTCTTTATCGTTAAAGGCGTATGGCACACATGGAATAAATCCAAGAAAGAAAAACTAAAAGTAGTCCATCAAAATAAAAGATGGATGCTGCATTAATCACACCTGAAGTATCAATTAGTGAACTACATGATTCAGTACCTGTAAGTGATCAAGCTTTTAATTCATTAATGTTTTCTTTCTTTGATTTATACCGGATTCAACTTACTATTCTGTAAACAACAGTATCAAAAATACATATCTCAGTTGAGGCAGAACTTCATGTCGTTCCAGCCGACTTCATGTATGTTTGGATGTGAAAAATGCAAAACTAAAACATCAATTCCAGGTGGATCGTATTTTAAATGTTATAGCACACAATGCAATGATCTCAAGATGGCATTTCGACGGTAAATATGACCATCACATGTAATGTTAACTCCAACAAGTGTCATTGAAAACTGATAGAATTAACAATTTTATTTTGCAGTTACCGTTTTGCTGTTCGAGTATGGATTCAAGTGGAGATCTTGACGTGACACTGTTTGGTGACTCGGCAGAAAAGGTGTTGCATATTGATGAGGAAGAATTCTACAAAAGAAATCAGGTATGATTAGTTAATTTCTTGGTCGTTCTTACATCCTTATTCTTCCTGCTTTTGAAAAAACTATTTGCGTGGTTATAGATTTGAAATTATAGGGCACTATCATACTTCAACATAGATAAATGCTTATAATTGAGATCAATTATTCCCTTAGGCAGAACTACTTTATGTTATACAGTACTATACATTTGTTTGAACTTGTCTGCTTTTTGTGTTCATTTCAGTACACTGTCTCATCTCTAAAATTACTATGTATATTCTATTAGGATTCGGAAGTAATGAAGAATGATATTAATAGCTTCCTCGAAGGCGAAAGGTGGAAAATGACAATTTTCAAACAACCATACAACAACAGAGGAGTAATGACGATGTCATTCAATGTTAACGAGATGATATCATTTGATGAGACAACATCAGCTGACATACAAATTGCCACGCCTGCTACACCTGCTAATTTTGATTCTCTAACAATTAGGATCAAGAATGAAGAAGGTAAACTCAGAAAACATAATAAATTCAAATGAAATTTTCTGCGTTCTATAAATACTTAATAAAAAAAATATGACTTGATTGGTATTCCACAAATACCAGAAGAGGATGCAAAAAGAAGAACTACTGCTGATAAGAGGAATGTTGCTGCAAAAAGAAATATCAATTTCACAGATGATATAATTGAAGTAGATTTGGAAACTCAAGTAAATATGGTGTACTCACCCAAGGATCTGACATACACTTGATAAAAATATTTGTGTTCACTACTTGGAGTTTTGCTGTTAAGTTGCTAATTATATTTTTCTGCCTTTCTAAGGAAAAAAAAACCTCTGCATAAATTTTATTTAAACATTTATCTTATCTCTGTTTACATGTGCCATAAGAACTTCGTTTGAACATCATTTACTACTGGTGTATCTTATCGATCACATCCTTTAAACTTAAAGATTCATGTCTTAATTTCAGACAGTAGGACTTGTGATGATTCTTAAAAGCTTGGTTATCTGGTTAGATATTTTACAGGAATAACTGGTAGTTAGATATATTTTACATAGTTGGTGATTCTTAAAAGCTTGGTTATCCTAAGTTTTCAGTTTCGACATGTCAAAATACTATAACTGTTTAGGTTAGTAATTAAGTTGCAAGCTGATATAGGATTATTATTATTTGCACAAGCCATACCTCTTGCAGAAACTGTATATTTTTACATGTTTCCTTATCATGCTAACCTTTAAAAATTAATTAGCTTGAAAATCAAGAGATATGGCATGTTTATTCTAACCACTATGCGATTTTCATATTTTCATTGGTTTGTTCTCCTGATTTTTACTGTGTTAAAGTAAAACCAAGGTAACAACAGCTATGGATGACTAGAATTCTTATTTGCACAAGCTATACATCTTGCAAAAACTGTTTATTTTTTATTATTTCCATAGCATGGAGAACCTTCACATCAACATTTGTGTGATTTAAACTGCACTTATACACAGTTTCACATTTCAAGAGTGCTCTGTATTGATATTTGGTTGTTTACTTGTGACTAATTATACTTTCCATTATTGAAACAACATCAGACAGTGAAGATATGAATAACATGATCAGAATTACTAGAAGAAGCAAGAATCGCAAGAGTGGAGAATAAATAGCATCCTTCCATTTTAATAGTTTTTGTTTAACTTTTTGAATATTATAGCTTTAGATGATAAGCTGAACTAAACTTATTCTTATTTGTGATTGGATTTGTTTATTTGTCCAGTTGATACTTATTCTATATACTCTATTACTTGATTCGTAGACAACTTTTTGAATATTATACATTTACTTTTTGGAGTTTAACACGGAACTTAAGCTTCTTAGCAGCTCACATTTGTACAAATTTAGGAGATGGTTAGACTTCTTCAAAGATGTCGTTTTCGTATCTTAATTTTGATTATAGTGATATTTACAATGTAGTTTTCTCTATTCAACATCAATAAAGAAGATGTCCGACTATAATTAGGAGATCTATCAGTATCTTATTTTATAGAGAATACTAAATAGAATTAGGAAATCTTATAAACAGATACTAATTTTATTTTACACAGAATACTACTAAGTAGAAGGAAATTTATCTCAATAGAATTAGAAGATCAACCAGTATCTTATTTTATATTGAATATACTAAATAGAATAGGAATGTTATCCAAATAGAAATAGAAAGTCTGATACAAAATACTAATCTTATTTTGTACAGAATACTAAGTAGAAGGAAAATTAATCCTAATAGAATTAGTATATACTCCTTATTAGTTTTGGAAATCGTATATATCTCATAACTATATATAGTGGTCTATCCTTAAAACTTATGTCTCTTCTTTAGTAAAAGTAACCTCTCAAAATATTTACAATAATAGAAAATCCTCCACCAACACTCATTAGCAAACATAACATCTCAAATATTCACTAGACTATCTTACATCAGCGCTCTGCTCAACTTGTTGAATTTTCTACAGGTTTGTTTCTTACCTTCCAAGATAGTACTAAGCTTTATTCTTATTCGTTGTTGCTTTTCTTTATTTGTTTCAACAAAAGTATGCTTTGTACTCCCCTCTATGTAGTTGTGATTATTATTCCTTACAAAATCTAATCTCTACCTTCGTTTTAGACCTTAATCAAGACAATTAGTATAAATCTTGCTACCTAAGAAAGAATTAAATATAAAGAAGAGACAGAGAGTTAATACTCTATTAAAGATTATTAATGTATAAATATAAAAGCGTACTCTATTACGTTAGGTACAAGATTATATATAGCACCTTCCTTTTAAGAACATAGTACAAAAGAGAAGACTTTTTTAGATCTACTTATTTACTATAAAAGGCGACTTAGTTTATACCTAATTTAATAATTAAATTTGTAATAGAGAAACATATACTTCTCTTCTTACTTCTTAGACTTTATAATAGAGTGCCTTTGTAGTATATACCTTGATGTTTATGAAAAGACTTGTTAAATAAATAAGTATATACTCTTTATAAGGCAATTACCTCTTCTTTATACATATAAATGTTAGTTATTAGAAGTCACATGCCCCTCTCTTACTGTTTTTCTAAAAGTGATTGTAGTGCTTAAGAGATGGGCTTAGAATCATTCCTTCATTATTAAAGTATGTAAAAGTGTATGCTTCCTTATTTATAAACGCCTGCTTTCTTCTTCGTTTGCGTATTGGGTGAGTGACAAAAAATAATGCAATATGAAGTTGATATATGGTGAAATATGGATCTAACGCATCTTCATAGGAAAAAAAAAGTATAAACAAAATTTTATTTGTAAAATGTACTCGGTTATATAATTTCATATTTTATTTTGATGAATAAATGACATATAATATTTATTTATATATAGAGGATTTTACATACGCAATGGAGTACAACCTCACCGATGTCCCCTTATAGTACGCGACGGGCATAGAAGGATTGAGAACAACAGTAGATATTTTGGTCGAAGATGCATCACAACCAAAAATAAGTCTAAGCGGTCGCAGATCGTTCAAAAGAAAAAGAAACGCCACTGAAAAAGATATACAATTTGCTCACCTAAAAAATATATGCTCAGAAGCAGAAATATTGTCCGAAGCACAAAGATGCCCTCACTGCGACGTTATAGGATTCTATGAGGAACCTCCATCATTTTGTTGCATGAACGGTACTGTCTCGATCGAGTAGCCACGTATGCATCCTGAACTTTGGGACCTATACAGAAACCAGGAATCGCCAATCGTAAAACATTTCAGAAATCGAGGGAGATCATATAATAATTCCTTTGCATTCTCATCCATCTGCATGACGATCAATGGAGATCTATGCAAATACAACAAGGGAGTATACACTCTAAAAGTACAGGGAGTTATACACCACATGATCGACAATCTCACACCTGACAAATATCCAATAAGATGTGCACAATTATATTTTTATGGGTCGGAGAACGAGGTGGACAATAGAATGAAGACATTTGAAGGTCTAGAGGAAGAACTTATAAAGAAACTAATGAATATACTAAAGCGCAACCTGTACGAGAGATTCTTCAGGAGCCTAAGGGAAGAGACAAATATGGACGAGCGAGTTATTATACTCAAGGCTGATCCCAGTGTCGATAAGAACGTTTACAACCTATCGACAACTGATCACGTCGCAGCCATATGGGAACAACCAAAAGAGGGCGTGCAAGAGCCCGAACGAGATATCAAGGTGTACACAAAAGCAGGGGACAGTCACTTCGTGAGCTAATATTACGGATGTTACAATCCACTTCAGTATCCACTCCTATTTCCATATGGCGAACCCGGATGGCAGGTGGGAATAAAGAAACTAGAGCTTGGAGGGTCACGTGGACCAAGAGGAGAGAAAATATACTGCACTCGAGAAGCAACCACATCAGCCACCGCCCACGTCTCCGGTGAATCACTACTCGAGGAAGAAGATCAAAGTAAGTATATTCCACCACAATTAAATATGAGCCACTTCATTTAAATAAAAATAAAGTCAAATACAAGATACACTAACCAATATATACTTATTGATACTTGCAGATTTACAACGGAACACCAAGAATAAAAAAAATGTGTCGGTACGAGAATACTACTGCTACATGTTCCAAATAAGGAGGTTATACACAACAAGCATTCTTCGAATAGGAAGAATAGCACAACAATTTATCATTGACAGCTACATAAAGTTGGAAACCCAGCGACTGGATCTCATTCGGCACCACCAGCAGACACAATTAAGAGTCGATACACTCCAAGGAATAAGAGACACCGTAGCATTCGATGGAGTAATAAGCACGGATGACATAGGTAGACGAATATATTTGCCAAGCTCCCACGGTGGAAGTCCTAGAGATATGAATTGCATATACATGAATGCTTTAACATTGGTGGAGAAGTACGACAATCCAGACTTCTTCATAACATGATATGTAACACAAACTGGAGAGAGATCCAAGATGAGCTATTACCTGGAGAAGAGGCACAAAACAGGCCGGATCTATTAACAAGAGCTTCAATGCCAAGAAATAGAGGCTGAAGGAAGAACTTGTAGACAAGGAAGTTGTTGGAGAAGTTGTGGCCTATTTCTACGTAATTGAATACCAAAAAAGAGGCCTCCCGCACTTCCTTTATTCGTGCGTCACAAAACACATGATGCACGGGCCTTGTGGAGAGCTCAACAAACATAACGTCTGCATGAGAGGAGAGACCGATGATCAAAAGACTTGCAAGAACAAGTATCCAAAACAATTTGCTGAGTACACGACCCACAAGCTGAACTCATATCCAAACTACATGCGCAGAAACAATGGACGAACATCATATATAAGAAACCATGAACTCGACAACAAGTGGGTCGTCCCATATAATCCATATCTGCTAGCAATGTTTGATGCCACATGAATGTCGAGATCTGCACCGACATCAAACTTGTTAAATACTTGTTTAAGTACGTGTGCAAGGGAACAAATAAGGTAAAGTACTCAGTACATCAGGAGTCGGAACAAAGTAAGATTGACGAGATAGAAAACTTTTAGGATGCTCGATGGCTCTGCGCACCAGAATTGTTATGGAGTACATTCGGGTTCAAAATGAACGACATGAAACCACCAGTCAGACAACTCCAGGTGCATTTAGAGAACATGCAACAAATCTTTTTGCCCACAGACGTAGATATCAATGAAGTCATGAATGACCCAAGAAGGTCAAGAACCCAGCTAACATAATTCTTCCGCTTAAACAGAGAAAATGCACGGGTCAGAGCGAAAAATCTCCTTTACAAAGAATTTCCCCAGGAGTTCTGCTGGGAGGATAAACCAAAGAGGTGGGAACCAAGAAAGAAACACCGGAATGATAGGTCAACTTGTCACAGTGAGTCCGACAGAGAGGGAAAATTATTAACTAAGGATATTGCTGAATCACGTACGCGCTCCGACCTCTTACGAGGATTTAAGGACAGTCAACAGTTTTACCTATGAGACATTCAGTGAAGTAGCGAGAGAAAGAGGTCTACTCCAATCAGATGCAGACATTAGAGAAACAATCCATGAAGCATGTGGATACAAGATGCCATACTCCCTACGCAGACTGTTTCCACCATACTGCACTACAATACTCCGTCAGACCCGAGCGCACTGTGGGAAGAATTTAAGGAGGAGATGTCATATGATATCCTAAATGTCGAAGGAACCACAGAAGATGAAGCATATAACAACTCCCTCAAATCCATAGATGTATTCCTCAAGAACTACAACCGATCAATAAATGATTACAATTTCGTCCCTCATAACGTAGGAGGCACTCGAGAAGAGAGGAGCTCGAGGAACTACAACAACGAGGTTGAAATACCAGTTTCAGAAGCAGACCTCAATGCATCGAAGCTTCTTAACTCCTCCCAGAAGAAAGCTTTTGATGAGATAACAACTGTAGTCAATGGAGATCATGGAGGGGCATTTTTCCTCGATGGTCCCGGTGGATCAGGAAAGACATTTCTATATAGAGCTTTGCTAGCGCATGTGAGGTCGAAAAACCAAATAGCGCTGGCCGTTTCATCTTCAGGTGTAGCTGCATCCCTTTTACCGGGAGGACGAACTGCGCATAACAGATTTGGATTGCCACTAGAGATAGATGATAAAGTATCCTATTCAATAAGAAAACAAAGTGACGATGCCCTCCTAATAATCGAAGCAAAGCTGATAATGTGGGACGAGGCAAAAATGGTGAACCGCAAGATGATAGAGGCACTAGATGACCTCCTCCGTGACCTAACAGGAAAAAGCAAAGTTATTCGGTAGAAAGACTGTAGTTTTTGGGGGAGATTTTCGACAGACCGTCCCCGTTGTCAAAAGGGCAGGAAGAAAGGAAACAGTAGACTCATGCCTCGTGAGATAAAACATTTGGCCAATGCTCCGTAAACTAAGCTTGACAGAGAACATGAGAGCAAGAGAAGACCCATAGTTTATGGAGTATCTTATGCAAATAGGGAACAATACAAAGCCATATATATAGACTTATGAGAAGCCACTTGAACACTTAATTTCAGAGATATACCCATCCTTCAAGAGTTCATTAGCAACCCTTACTCAGTCATGGATAAAGCAATCCTTACGCCGAGGAACGACTGTGTTGACCAAATAAATAATTCTCTGATAGACAAGTTTCCAGGGCAAATATTCTAGTTCTACAGCACAAACCTCGCACATGACAGTAACCAACAGATACATTATCAGGATTTTCTCAATTCTACGGACATACCGGGACTCCCACAACACGTCATAAGGCTAAAGGTAAACAGTCTAATCATGATGATGAGATATCTCAATGCGGCCGACGGATTGTGTAATGGGACAAGAATGATCATAAAAGAGGTCGGGAAACGAATCATCGGCACAATAATTGCATCTAGAGAACACAAAGGAAAGTATGTTATGATACCAAGGATATCACTAGAAACAAAGGACAATCTCAAATGCCCAATACCTTTCACAAGGAAGCAATTTCCCATAAGATAATGCTTTGCAATGACAATAAACAAGGCACAAGGACAAACGCTGGAAAATGTTGGGATCTATTTGCCACAACCAGTTTTCTCGCATGGACAGTTGTATGTTGCGTTGTCAAGAGCACGAAGATCATCAGCGGTAAGGGTATTGATAAGCCCCCAACAGTAGACTCCGATGACCACACAAAGACAAGAAATGTTGTATACAAAGAAATACTACAGAATCAAAGCTAAGATATTAAAATAGTTCTTTATCTTATATATCGTGATTCATAAATTAGAAAATATGTAAATATTATATTTTTCATTGCGATTTAGAATGATACATTTTATGATATATTTCTTATCTTCTATATGTGAATCACGAGATTTTCCAATCATTTTATCAGCTAACCTAGCTCAATTGGTATTAAGGAGAGTTATAATTATCGCAACTAATTAAGAATCACCTTTCTCCAAACAAAAGATAGGAAATACACATACATTATGATCGGTCTGACCTCTTTACCAAGGTAAAATTATAGAACACGCATTCAACCTCCATGTCATGTAGAGTCCATCTCCTAAAGGTATCTAGTTTGAATTTCATAGGACCCAACCTATATTTAATTTTGTTAAAGCGTTTGTAGCCGAGTGGCAAGCTAAGACACCCCGTAATCATGAGGTCACGGGTTCGATTCTCCAAAATGGGTGATTATATTCTCTGAATAGAGATTGGTGGTGATTTGCATATAGAATCGATTGATAAATTCGTCTTGTTCAACAATTGTAATTGTAATGCTATATTTCATGTTAATTAATTAAAAAAAATTCTTATCTTCTATATATTTTACATTTTAAGAACATTAATAATTAATCGTAATTGAGATAGATATTGACATAGTTTTATAAGAGGCAGAATAAATATAACTTACATAACTATAAAAAAAAACCGAAAAACATATCTTCACCCGCAAAAACATCTATTCTAGTTATTCTATAAACTATCTAACGGTTGCAATTGATCATGGGTGTACCTTAAACATTGCCTACTCTGTTTTTTTTGTTTTCTAAGTTTAAACATTACCTACTTATACCATACTTATTGTGGCTTTTATCTTCTTCTCATCAATATAGCTAGCTGCTGATTCACTTAATTGGTATCCGATCGACATGTTTATAAATTATTTTGATATTAGCACAAGCGACAAAAAAGAGTAAAAACTTCTCCCAAATATTCAACATTTCAACTCATATATCAACCAAAACTCACCTAAAATTAATTATTTACTACATTATAAAATTACAAATTTCAGACTAAAACTTCCCCAGACAAATGATCCTCTGTCTACTTTGGGTCATTTGCTTTTGTCACAAGCAATCCCGATATCTAAATATTGATGACCTAATCCTAGAAAATCTTTGTCCCATTTCACTAAACAAACACTAAAGAGTCGTGCCAGAATCTAACTTCAAAGAATATTTGCCCTTCTCACAAGTTTCCTAAACTTGCCTAGCATTATATATGTAACCATTCATAGTTGATAGTTATAATAGAAACCATGGCCTTAAACTCTCATTACTCTATGGCCTTGGTTCTGTTCTTGATCATAAATTTGAGTTATCTGGGAAACTCCGCACTAAGTGATGATGATTTAGCCAAGGGCGCCTCTTATATTTTTGGTGATTCTTTGGTAGATGCCGGGAACAATAACTACTTGCCAACGTTGTCTAGGGCGAACATGACCCCTAATGGTATCGATTTTAAGGCGTCAGGAGGAATTCCAACGGGTCGGTACACAAATGGCAGGACCATAGGAGACATTGTTGGTAAGATAATTCCCATGTAATTTCTTCAAATATTTTACTTTCAAGAGTCATATTTTGAGTTCATCTTCAACTTGTGTAGGAGAGGAAATGGGGCAGACACACTATGCTATGCCATTCCTTGCGCCAAACACTACCGGAGATATTATCTTACATGGTGTTAACTACGCATCCGGAGGTGGAGGAATCATGAATGACACCGGAAGAATATTCGTAAGCACACTTAGCTCTACCCTCTACTCAGGTCATAAGTAGTCGTAGCAGCAGCTGCATCAAGAAGTATCTCCGGACCTGCTTAAATTTAATTACAAAGTTTACTGATCTAAACATATTGTTTACAGATAAACAGGTTGTCAATGGACATCCAGGTAGATTACTTCAACATCACCAGGAAACAAATTGAAAAACTACTGGGAGCATCAAAAGCAAAAGAGCATATCAGCAAGAGATCCATTTTCTCCATCACAATAGGATCAAATGATTTTCTCAACAACTACCTCCTACCTGTAATTTCAACAGGTGTACGAATAACGCAAACTCCTGATGCCTTCGTTGATGATCTCATCTCTCATCTCAAAGGACAACTTACGGTATGCTAACATTATATATCATATATCATTTGTCTAATTTACAAACCTGTCAAATTTTATTTGACACTGCACTAATTACTATGATATCGACTGCTGATCTGGTGCATGGAACTGTTTTTTACTGCAGAGACTTTACCAATTAGATGCAAGGAAGTTTGTAATCGGGAACGTTGGTCCACTAGGGTGCATTCCATATCAGAAAACAATCAATCAACTGGATGCGAACGAGTGTGTTTCATTACCAAACAAGCTTGCACTTCAGTACAATGACAAGTTGAAGACTCTTCTTGCGGAAATGAACAAAAGTTTTAAAGGAGCAACTTTTGTGCATGCTGATGTCTATGCACTTGTCATGGAACTCATCACAAATTATGACAAATATGGTAGTAAAATTTACTGTAACGCCCAAATCATTAAAGTTTGTTAAGTGTATACTAATTTGAGATGACTTGCAGGATTTACGACATCAAACAAGGCATGTTGTGGGAATGGGGGCCAGTTTGCAGGGATCATACCCTGTGGGCCGACGTCTAGCATTTGCTCTGATCGTAGCAAGCATGTGTTCTGGGATCCTTACCACCCTAGCGAAGCGGCTAACCTTATAATCGCAAAGCAACTGATGGATGGTGATGACAAATACATATCCCCGGTGAATCTCAGGAAACTTAGAGATCTCTGATTTTTTTGATGATTTTTTCTTGAATATACATGGTGTGGTTTGTTGTTAGCTTTGGTAGTGTTTCTTTGCTATCTTTTCTAATTGTAATGTACCATTTAAACCTTGAGAAGATTGTGTTTGAGTTTGTTTGTGAATGAGACCAAGAAGACAGCTCCTGTGTACAATGTCTATTCTTTTCCCTGGTTCCTTAGACCATGCCCAACCGGGCGCCGTTGGGCGCGCGCTGTGGGGCACGGTGCGGGCAGCAGCCAATGGGTTGCTGCCATGTATTTTCTCGTTTTCTTTTTTTTTTGTTGGTTTTCCGGCGAAGAGGCGGTGAAAAAATGGAGAAGAGCCGATGAATAAAGGGAGAAGACGGAGAAGACGATGACTGTCTTTTCCTTTTCCTTTTGTTTTCCTTTTTCTTTTTTTTACTTTTTTATATTTTGTCCAATTTCAAACGCGAATAACTCGAAAAAT
>JAYMSP010000417.1:0-53022 GCA_036897095.1 Plantago elongata
GGGCTGACGAAGTGGAACTGTAGGGGAAGATGTACTGAACTATAAGAGCAATTGCGTTTTGAAAATTTACCCTTCACCAAACCCCACTTTCTCAGCTATGGCAGTTTCTTGGCCGGTCATTTTGGAGTTCTTTAGAGTTTAGAGAAGAAACAACAAAGAGTTAGAAACCAACTGATATTAGAGAGCAATATGGAGTGGGGAAGATAACAATTCAAACACTAGGCCTACTAAGACAGTTCATATATACAGCACTACCAATGCAGTTTTATTAGCATCAAATTTTCTTTGTTCAGTCCTTGGGAATTGGGATAATGCTCATATCATTCTGGCACTGAGATTGGATCAAACACCATTACTGATACACATGATCCATAGTTTATTATACTAAATGTGTGTGGAATCTCCCTGTTTCTCCTCTTCTGCATCTGTCTTGTCATTTCATACATTGTTAATGATTTATTGGTCAATCTACAGCACACCTCCCTCAGCCCAGATGGCAAAGTCCTTGCAATAGTTGGGGATAATCGTGATGGGATGCTGGTTGATTCACAAACTGGAAAGGTACTTCATCCCTGCACTTGAAAATTTCTCTGCTAGATGTAATATTTAAAGGAAAGTTTCAGAGATTTTTGGATCGAATTGATCCTGTGCTAAGGAAATTTCAGAATTTCTCATTCCATGTTATATGTAGGTTGTGTCGGCTGTTGAATACTCCTTTCTTTTTTTGGTGTGAGTACTCATCTCTTATTATTATTATTATTTAATATCACCCCATGTTTTCGTAAACTGTGCATTGGAGTCCTTTCTCTCCAATTTAGATTTTTTTTATTTTTATTTTTTTGAGAATTTTTTTTACATCTATGCCAAACTTTAAAATTAGGGAAAGAATGGTTTCTGCCTCTGGTGTAGGGACAAGGAAAAAATTTATGAATGCCATCTGAGGATGAATTGTTTTGGCTCAATTGATGTACTGACAGGGGGGGTGTCATGTAATGTCTTCTTTATCTGATCTTTTTTTATTTTTTTTTTTATCTATAGACGGTCGCTCTGCTACGGGGTCATTTGGATTTCTCTTTTGCATCAGCATGGCATCCAAATGGTTATGTCTTTGCAACTGGTAATCAGGACAAGACTTGCCGGGTATGGGATTCTCGGAAACTATCGGAATCGGTCGCTGTCTTAAAAGGAAACCTGGGCGCAATTCGATCTATCCGTTTCTCGTCCGATGGGCAGTTTATGGCAATGGCTGAACCAGCTGATTTTGTTCATGTGTACGACGTGAAGAATGGGTATGACAAGGAGCAAGAGATTGACTTCTTTGGTGAGATATCTGGAGTCTCTTTTAGTCCCGACACTGATTCCCTCTTCATTGGTGTGTGGGATCGAACATATGGTAGCCTTCTGCAGTACAATCGATGCAGAAACTATTCATACATGGATAGTTTATTCTAATATGAATATAAATATATTGTTGGGCTAATTCTGTATCATGAGAGTGAGGTGAGATTGGCTAATTATTAGTATTAAGCTCTCTGTGTGTCAATAGTTGTGTCTTCAAATAATGCTGAAGGGGGCAAAATTGTGAATTTAAGAGGCCTGGATGACATTTGTGAGTGGTTTGAAGAGATTTTTTTTACCTCAAAATAAGTATCTACAAATTTTTTTTTTCTTTTAGCGGAGATGTTCTTGTTTGGATGTAAATTGCTGGTTTGCTGTCAACATGTCTGGAGTATTAGATACCATTTGCAAACCAGCAATTTACAGACAGATGTTTATTGTTTGTACCCACTGATCTTTCTCTTCCAGAAGAGCAACTTATAATGAGGTTAAAGATGATATATATGAGACTGATGGTTGATTATAGTAACTATTATTAAGGTTTACATGGATTGGAATTGAGAAGATACAAGCTGAGTAAGCTTGTTTGCAGGGGTTAGGCGAATACTCTGTTTAGTAAAGTTAGGTGATATACCAGTTGATATTGGTTGACAATAAGCTAGTTAATTTGCTAAATTTAGTATCCTCTATAAAGAACAGTTGGGCTAGTTTTATGTTTCTAATAAGCTATCTTAAGGAACTTATCATATGTCAAAACTCCTTTTGACTTAAATTATTCCTAGCTTAATCCCAAACAAGTTGTTCTTACTAGACTTGGGTTTAGTACTAGTACTTTTTTGGTGGATTAGAGCAAAAAAGTATGGATAATGAGTGAATGTTTATCTGTTTATTTCTATTCAATGTAGATATTAAGTGGCTGGTTACTAAATGGATATATGTATTTTTCCTCCTGTGTCTTTTTCCCTTGGCTTACTGTGGCTGCTGGCACGGTTGTAACTGGGCCTTCGTCGTTGAGTCTTCTCAGTTCTCATGATGGCCTACTCGATAGGAAGAACCGAGGGGAGGGGAATAGGTCATGTTGGAGCATGGTAACCATGGAGGCCTGTTCCAGTATCCATATGATAATTCAATGATGTATCTAACTCTTGGGTGTAAAATCTAAACCACTTTGTTAAAAAAAAGCAATGATAATGAAAGAGAGATGGTTTGAGTGGTAGCTATTGTATTGAATGGGTAAACAGCAGCTCGTGTATTGTGCTACTACGCATTACATAAATTATATATGCATGTTTGCCATCATGCCATGTACAGATAAACAATAAAAGTACTTGAGATCTTGGTATCAACTAAATTCCACCATTTTTGCTAGATTCAACTGTTCCTCCGGTTGCTTTTCATCAGTTGAATTAGAGATCCTCTCAGGCTGCATTCCGTCACCTGCGAAGAGAATTCAGAGTTCAAACATGCATGTTTCTTGGCATCTGGAAAGAACTTGATTACAGACGAGTTCTTCTGAACCGTGTTGTCTTGTCTTCTTGACTGTAGAAATATATACTAGCTAGCTAACCTGTGACGAATGAGTTTCTGTGAGAAGATATCCACATTCCTGCAGGAGTGATTTTTCCCCACTCACTACCCTACCTAGTTTAGACATGATGGCATCTATCTCTTCAGCCTGTACCAGAACAAGATACTTGCAATCAGGATAGAGTTTTGCAGGTAACTATATGAATTAGGTACAACGACTTTTGCTTGGTTCTTACCCTCTGCATATATCCTTCAATATGAGAACCTATTGATTCAGACACCTTGAGAGCTGATTTCATGGCCTCGTGTAACTCAGCAGCATCAAACTGGAACGATTATCTTACTGATTAGGCCATCATATAGAAAGCAGCAGGTATAGAAGCAATTTGTAGTGGGGGAATAGGCGTAAGGGAAATCTAACCCGTATATTCCCGGTGACTGGAACTGTAGCCATGGAATTGAGTAACGTGACGGTTGTGCCTGTGAGGGAAGCAGAGTTATCCTCTTCCAGATCAGACCATTCTTCGAGCAGTGGCATCTAAAATCAGGAAAACAAGATGGTGTATAAGTTACTACGTCTTCAGTGACAAGTTTTCCAGCATACTTGTGCAAATGATTAAAGAGGTAGCTCAATTCTGCATTTTCACCATAGGAAAAATTCTGTCGTACTTACTTGAGCTTCGATAACAGTGTCGAATGCCTGTATTACTTTCAACACTTCAAGTTCGCAGCGCATCTTTTGGACAGTACGGCGCTTATCTGATATCTTGGTGGCAACTAAACAGAGCTGACTCTGCATATACAGGAAACAAAGTCCAAAGATACTTGTGCTATGTTCTGACTGCTAGAGTTAGATAAGCAGTAAATGATAACAAGATATACTTACCTCAGCTTTTGACTTCTGAACCTGCATTGCAGCTTCTGCTTTGGCATTAGCAAATTGCCACTGGAGCTGCTTATATCTCAGCATTCTAAGAGAATGCACGTCATCTTGATTTCCTGACCTTACATGCGATGAAGGAGGTGGAGGCTGGGGAACACCACCCCCCACCTTAATCGAAGATGAGAAATTTAAAGAGCGTGCAGTACTGATTGTACCTTTACGTCCACTGGGGCAGTTGTTTTCAAATAGCAACTTATCCACGTCCGGATCAGAAGATCGCATGTCAAGAATGTTTTCCTGCTTGGTAAATGGTGAGTTTGGGCATGAGTAACTTCCCTGATTCGAAGAAATAGCCTTGGGACTGTGAGGATAAGCTTTCAACTCATCACGTTTTGATGTCAAAATTCTTGGAACTTTCTTTCCAACGTTGGGAGTAGCACCTTGTGAATGCCGAGCAGTGGTAGTAACAGAGGAGCATCCACTGCAGGTACTACTATTCAAACAACTTGTTGAAGGGGGGACAGGGATATTGACATCCAGTTTGTATCTTGACGGAACAGATCTATCAGCAGCTGTTGGAACCGGCGTGTTGAGCCTTGATAAAAGCCTGACTTTGGGAGAACGCTGATGGTGATCTCTCAGCTCGTTGCCGATTTCTCTAGTTGTTTTCTGGTATAGCTTTCTCTGTATAGTAGCAGGTGTGGATGAACTGTAATATGATGAATCAAAGCTCCTTTGGTTTGGGATTTGATTCTCGTCAGTTTTACGCCTTTGAACAGTTTTTGAGCGGGTAAGGTTGGTAAGGTATGGGGTGGTTGGAATGGGACGAGAGTGGCGTAAAGGTGTAGTCAGGAATCGAGAACTTACTTCCCTCACTCTCGGCCTCCGGGGCGTAGCCACCACAGATGAGTTAGCTGCAACGCCGCTCTTTGCATCGGCCATTATGTTTTGAGTAAAATGAGTGAAACACAGAAGAACTCGCATTTTGAAGTAACAAGAACAGTTGACGTTACGAAATTATACAAGGAAAGAAATGGCTGCTGTAAATTGTAATGATTAGAATTAATGTGGTTTAATGCTTCATTGAAAGGAAATTGCTATCCATAATTTTGAAATTCGTATTTGAACATTTTGATCCTACTAGTACAATTTAGTAGGTCATCTGTATTTAAAACTAGAGGAAATCACCTTCATCATAGACAGTTCTAATCCATATACAGAAATGTATTGAGTACGAAAGCATATTCTCAAGAGCATCACGCGAGCATTTTTCGACCCAGGAGTCTGTAATGGGAATCAGGATCAGGTTCATGCTGCAGTATAATCTTGAAAGCCACGTAGTCGGGATGCCATGCTTACAAATGCTCGTCTTCAACTTGACAACCATGTGAGTATATACACCGGTGATCTTCAAATAGCTCTAGTAGTGTCTCTCTTTAGCTTTGCAAATCCCCTCGTTGATACAGCCAAGCGTAGTGCTCGAGTGCACAGGATTATATCTTGCACAATGAGTTATTCAGCTATATACTATGACGAGCTTTAGGCCTGATCATGAAATCCTTCTGTCATAGAATGTCCTAGTAGCACATCTGCAGAGCATTAGGCAATGGTGTTTAGAAGGTAAATGGCAACTCACAATTTGCAGGAACATAATAATGAATGAACTGAAAGACATATACTCCTAGTAGACTCCATACACTATCTAGAGTTTGAGGCTAGTTATTCATTTTCAAGTCTCTTCATAACATTTCCAGGATATATCTAATGTTTTCGAGGGCGTACAAGAAAGTATCTTCAGTATGATCCAGATTTCAGAACTAGGCAAGTTTCATAGCATGATCATGCATGAATCTATCGTTGTAGAAATCATATAATCCTAAAACTGTATCAACAGGAAGAGCTGATTTATCAGGCATTTATCTTACCTTGATCACCGTCATCACCACCTTGACTAGTAAAAAATGGAGTCAAGTAGTACTTGTCTAGTTCAGTGAAACTTGGAGCACTGCAAGGAATCCAGAAGCTGACAATAAGTATCCGCCAGAATAATAAAGAAGGAATTATGAAAACCTTGCATCAATACCTCTTCTGGAGATTTTTAAGTCTCATCTTTAATCGATTTCCAGATGATGGCTGCTCATCAAGGCCAGTAACTCTGGAGCCATTATTTCCCTCGAATCTCTGAAATGAGAATAAGAAGATTCAGTATAAGACTGTCCAATCTACCTGTCATAATTCAGTAAGACAATAACCATGTAAAAAGATACACTGTCTATACCAAGTGACATCAGTTGGACTTGAATATTCAAATAGATAAAAACATCTAGAGTTCTCGATTTCCCCACGGTAACATCCTTGTGTAGAGATGAGAAAACAAACAACAATAGAATGCACAATGCAGAATTTCTAGTTTGATGTTTAAGTCAATATTGTAACTGACAAAATTTTCTGCAGAAGAATAATCATGAAATGCTCCAGAAAGAACCAAACTCTCTTCAATCTTGAATAACTTGGACCAAATAATCAACTGAGAACAGAGCAATAATTTCATCAGTTTGTAAATACTTACATCGTCTGATGAGCCATCCCCCACAACTTGTAATGCTTCTAACATGGTTCCTGTTGATCCTCCTATCAGCAAAACCTGACAAAGTAATGATATTGCAGAAACATTCAGAACACGAGAGCGAAATTGTTCATCCACAAATAAAATTCATTTTTTAGCATACTCATTGGTAGGCATAGTGTAGAAACACAAAGCACGGAGATAAAGTTGGCAACAACCACAGATAAATTACTTGCCAACAATATCTTACTGCAACTTGTTCTTTAAAAATTACTTGTTTCATGAAAGTACCATCTCAATTTAGCAAGATTGAGAACATCGCTTACCGTCAAAACAACTATAGCTGTTGTGGCCGTGAATATTGTCTGACCATGTCCTTCAGGAAGATCATGGACCGATTGCAGAGCCAGAGCAAAAGCCATAGCCCCTCGTAGCCCTGTGATGTATCATGACTCTTAGCATTCGATTGTGTTTGTGTGTGGGTAAATTACTAGTGTTATTTAAATAGGACCAGGAAAAGTGAGAGGGAAGGATCTAAGTGAATAGATGAATAACTTCTCAACCACAAAGCAATGTTTTCGTCTCTCACCACTATACCAAAGTGCTGTCTGATGCTTCATGGGTATCTTTCTATGCGCCGGTCTACCCAAATTCAGCAAATAAGTACAGGAGAACACATTTGCCGCCCTTCATAGAACAAGTGAGAAAGTTTAGTAATTGCCCATTACCATTTGAAACAATATTTCTGCATCTAGGCAAAAATATTGAGACGCCAACACACTTAAACGTGGGAAAACATGACGAGTTTGAAAGGAAATGCTTCATATACAGAATAAAGCAAAGTAGCATACCTTGCAATTCCAATGATTAACTGGAGGTGTAATTCAGAGTAAATTAAGAAATAACAGGTGGTATGAGAAAATTAAATAAACCGGATTACTCAGAATTCAGATAACTCGAGGATACAATTGAACAAAGGATAAATCCAACATGGGACCAACTGTGCTTTTCCATGGCAATGTCAAATCCCATGTATATAAATCTGCCAGAGAGATAATACTTTAGGAATGTGGTTAAAGATACAATGGAAACATCTAAAGAAAGGTAATCGAATATCCTTACACAAAAGTCTCTGCCAACGATGATATCAAATGGAAAAAGGCAGATGCAAATTTTTGAGAACTGTCTGACAAGTTAGAGAAAGTGTAGTGCTTCATGACCTGATGCATAAATAAACAAAATGTCATGATATATATATAAAACAAACCAAGTATAAGTACAACTTAACGCCATTATCCTTGGCACTTACTATTCCGGTGAACAATATCGATACGATACCCGACAAACCAACCCCTTCCGATAGCATGTATCTAGAGAACATAGAGAACAAGCAAAGAGAACCATCAAAACAAACCACAAACTGATGAACAAGAGAAAAGGGACTGTTTAAGAGTATCTTACGAGAAGTATGGGAAAAGAACAAATAGACAGCACTCCAAGTTCTGAAGACTGTAGAGAGCAACAGCAAGTATTTTTATCAGAACATTTCAGAGATAAGACCCTAAACAAGAGATCAGAACAAAAAGATGTGCTTACCCATCAATATCCAGACCGGCATATTTGAAAAGGTTTTGGAAGTTAAGGCTTCACAATTGAGTTGCAAGGTTAGAAAATTAAACCAAAAAACACATGTTGGTTCAAAGAGACAAATTAGGCTGAAAAGGATATCAATGCTGAAGTGAATCCAACTCCAACACCTGCACATGTATAAACACCGACTAGTTGAGAGCTTGAAGATTTGCTCTCCCAGGACCATAAAGGCAAAAAAAATTCAATAAAGGGACGTGATGGAATGGTGAAGAAGCTGCATACTAGCAGGCAGAGGTGTGTTAAATGTTGATTTCACTAGTTAAGCGGGTACAGACGTAAGTTACATCACTTTACAACTGACCATGCATCGTTCTAAACATGTGTGCATCTATGTTAGATACAATGAAAAAAGGCTAGAGTTATTTTCCTCTAGTAAAATTTTTCCGAAGAAGACAAGGCCATCAATTTTTACAAAACTGAATGGCTGTTACTTCACATGGGAAACCAGAAGTACAATGAGTTCAGATAAGTTCCTTTCAAAGCCAATCAAGTTAGCATTTCATCCAACAGTATCTCAGGATGTAGAAAAAACCAGAAGTTATTCTATCAATAGTATTAGGACAGGGTACAGTAATAGGAGGAAAGGAAAAGTGAAATACTGCAAACTCCTGCATTTTGATGTCACATCTTTCGTTCCATAACATAGGAGCATCAAATGAATAGTAATTGTTCAATGACTAAAGAAGCAAAACAAAAACCTGATGACATCGATCCAACGAAGGTCTCAAAAAATCTGAAAACAACCATGAGATAGCTTTGCCCCGAAGACATATTACTCCTCAACAGTGACATTGTCCTACAAGATGAATCCCGTTATTAATAGCTAATTCCACAACCTTGTTATCTTTAAGATGACAACTGCAATTTGCTCACCTGTACAAAGATATTGCCATCTCCAAATAGAACAGAAGAAAATAATACAAACAAGTTAGTGATTGCAAATCTTCAAAAGAAAATAACATGGTCTGCAAAAAGGTCTCCCTGGTGTTGAATCAGGAAATAAACCCCCAGAACTTACTGCATCGTTCAGCACAGATTCACCAAAGACCAGAGCATAGAGATTTACGTCTGTGCCAAGTTCCTATAAATCACATCAAATTCATGTTATTTTTGAATTATCTCGCATCATAACTTAGTCATGATTGATATTTATAACTACAAAAACAGAGATTTTTGCCTAAAATTCAGCGTTCCATGTATACACCAACCCAAGTAAATATGAACAAGAATATGCAGGCTACACTAGGTTCCAGGAACCTGATTACATAAATAATAGGGATACATTGGTAAGTGGTTCCTTTGGAATAAAAATAAAACTTAGAACACATTAACACTACAAAGTAGCATGAGAACCTAAATCTACATGGACTGAAACTCATTCCACCCAGTCAATACAAGTTAAGTCATAACAATAATCATGATTGAGTTACATCATCCTTGGAGCATATAATAAATGCATGTTCTTATATCTTACCCATCACTCTCTGAAATTACACATCTCTTATAAGTGAGCCTATTATGCATGACTTCATTACATGAAAACTTCTAAATATGGTATTTTATCCGTGACAAGTATAAGTAGTAAAGAAAATTGATCACCTGAAATATGGACAAAACAGTGACAGGATCAGTTGCCGAAATAAGAGCGCCAAAAATAAGACATTCAACAAAAGGAAGTTGGTACATGAGGTGTGTAACACCACCAATAAACCTGCAGAAAAGAAACATCAACATAAAGACTGGAACAACAACATTTGCATACAATATTTAGCCACAAAGGGAAAGAGTACTGACACCAAAATTCCTGTGACAAAAGAAGCTATAAATGTTCCAAAAATTGCGAAGGTGACTATCGCGCCAAAGTTAGAAAAAAATGGTTTCTGCAAAATGAATTTCATAAAGTATGTGATCTTGGATGAAAATAATCATATCAGTCAAAATCAAGGTATTGAGCATGAAGTAAAGGTTCAGAGAAAAATGACAGAGCAATAAGAATATTACATACAAAGGAAGTCCATATTTAGTCTTTCTTTTCAGTGTTAGAAAGGAAAGAGATGAGCAGCTCGCATCATCACAGAGTTCATATGTCCATTCTTGTTCAGGAGAAATCATGGCATCTCTACTGCGATTTCTTATTAGCTATGAAAATACTCAAAACTCAGAAAGAAGAATTCAGGTGGTCTCAAATCAGTTCTTTTCTACATCTAACCTACAAACTGGAGCTAAAGGAGCAACCCACATATGAAACGGTTATACACAATCTCACTACAAGTTCCCTGCGGATTGGATCAACCTAGATCACTATCCAGTGTATTTAACCATTTACAACAGTCTACATACAATCCAAAACAAAGCATTAAAGATTGCAACTTACCGCTTGCAGACTGAACCCTGACTGAGTACGCACAACAACACAGTTAAGGAAACACTCATTCAATTCATGTAACAAATACTACTGCAGTAGAATCATGAGAGTTTGTGTAAATTAAAAAAAAGGTGGCGCAAGGATATAATATGATGGGCGGCAACAGAAACAGAAAGAAGAATTCCTCATGGAAGTTAAACCACTTCCTGCAAAACCGAATACAAACGATTAGCACACCAAAAGTATTTAATGCTCTGGAATGAGTCTATCAGTATGTTGTAATGTAATAGGCTAATAATAGGGAGATCTCACCTGATGCTGGTTTGAGTATTGGAAATATTAGCTAGCCCCCCAACAATTAAACCTGTTGTTTTCACACCCAAAATTACATAATTGATCAAACAGTAGTGACATTTTATTTACAGAAACAGAGAAGAACATGCACGATTACGAAAATGATACTCAATAGGAAGGTGATTACCAATGAGAAGAGAAGCACTGGCTTCAGGAAGGTAATAAAAGCGATGACGACGAAGAACGTGGCCAAGAACGAAGGAGAGAACGAGCATCATGATCTGGAGGAGAATCCCCACACCTGCCGCTTGCTGCTCCTTCTCCGGAGTACCTGCCGGAGATAAATCGTTGTCCATTGCCGATCAAATTTAGCTTCCTTCTTCTTCAACAGAAATCTACTTTCGTAGATTCTAGTAATCTAGTAATGTTACGTATAAACCACCACAAGTAGGCTATGTACACTATACGATGATTTCTAATATTTCCTATGTTGCTGCTAAGTGTCCAAGTGTCTATTCTATATGTGCCTTGCCTTCATTTCCATCTTTTAATTCTTTTCCCTTCTTTTCTAGTGCACGATCTATAAACAACACGAGATTCTTTAATACTTTACTTCGAATGATAAATTCGTTTTTGTTCAATTATAATAATTATAGTATTATATTTAAAAATTATGATTGAATTACTTACATCTAAAATCACTCCTTCAAAATAGAACTGATTTCTGAGGCATAGAAAACCTTTTCAATTATGTGTCTATTTTTGGTTAGATGATACCGAAAAGAATCAATAATTCAAATATACATGACCATTTTTTTTTTTTGGGAAATTATATGTGACCATATAAACACACATATATACACGTTTATGTCATCTCCTATAATTCTTCACAAGCTGACGACATTTTAATTCTTACATGTAAGTTTTCAAACAACCAAAGAGGAGTCAAGAGTTGAGCCGTTGAGGGATGAGAACTACGGCCCGTAAAGTTGTCTCGGCTATGAAATGGATTTGCACGACCTTCCAGTTGCAGTGAAATTCCGGCTCATGCCTATCTTGGCACTTGATGGATTATATCGTGTCGGAAACTCGGAGCAACCATATTATGGCTTGAGGCGAAATCAGGAGGGGAACATAAGGGGGCGTTCGCCCTGTCAAAATTTTAAAACGAAATTTTTTATATGTATTATTTCCGTTCATCTAGAATCATGTCCCCGTGAATCATTGAAAAAATCTCATATATGTAATTTCGTCCCGTTAAAGTTTAAATCATGGGTCCAAGTCTGATTATGGTGATCGTACTCTCTCAAATTTTATAGTCCAGTCTTTTCTATTATATTTTAATTAAATATGTATTTTTGGATCCTGTGGCAATAAATGTCTTTGACAAGGAAAGTTTGACTATCTTATTTTTTTTTAATTAGTTTATTATATTCCCTCCTTTCTAATTAAACAAGAGAAAAAAGTACTCCAAATCGAAATACTATCATTTTCGTCCAGCAAACTTGGTAGTTAGGTAAGCGTACACCGAATTCAATTGTGAAATTATGAACTTTGACCCAACAATAGCCTAACAAATTTAAGCTCGATTTGCACAAGTTTGCAAAAATAATTTTTTCAAATCAAATGTTAGCTACGGCCCAAAAAAAGTAAAACTTAGATATCCACAAGTATCTGTTTACGGTATTTAATCTGTCTATAGTCACCCTATAGACAGATTAAATACTGAAAACAGATACTGTATTTAATCTGTCTATAGTCTATACACAAAATATTCATTATTTATCTCCATCTAATGTCCAGGAATAAAGAAAATTAGTAATGACCCGTAATATTACCACGAAAATATTTTACTTTTGTATACGATATATATATTTTAAAGGAAAGTGTAAATTAATGAAAGGTAATTAAAAAAATAACAATAATATTCAATGTAAAAGTAACAATGTATCGACCAATATGAAAGATAAAATAAAACTTATAGGTTACATAACACCTCCTCAAAAACCACATTTTGTTATAGTATATGTGGATTTCTCTTCATCATTTAATATCAACAACTTCAAGACCTTTTTGCTCTTGACTCTAGAGAAAGCAACATACAACTTACCGTGGTTGGATACTGGTGTTAGGAGGTAAAGGACTATATGGACAATGAGTGTCCCTGTGAGTTGTTTAAAGTCATAGCATAACAAACATAGATGAACTCATAGCATAACAAACAGAGATGAACAACCTCCTTTGAAACTTGATGGGGAGTTTAGTAACATCGGACGAAGTCAAAATCATATGTTGTATAAGAACCTTTTTGCCTATATTCTTTCCAAATATCATCTTGGCCTCATTAACTTGTTTCTCAATTTCACTCACAATCAGACGTGTATTGTTACACAATCCTAAAGCTTGGTCTACATTCCTCAATAGCATAATAGAACATCCAACTTTTAGACGGATCAAATGATTGGAAATAGCTGACGTTCTTATGGTATTTAATTAGGAATTCAATCAAATAAGCATCCTCACGGTTCACAACGTCATCCTCATCTGGACATATGCTATTAGAACTGAGAAACTCGTGGAAATCACCAGGTAAAAGAGACATGACATAGTTATTTATCTCATATACGATGTCGTTAGTGGGAGCTAATATAGCTCTGTCCTAGAAGTATGCACCATTGCCAATATGATCAAAATAAGTGGTGGATATGTAATGTTCACCATTGTAGCTATATGATCGAATGCATCACGGATTTGTATATCGTCGGGCAACTTAATCTCGACCCCACCATCATTTTCCTCTCCAATATTACCATCTCCAACATTTAACAACCACTCCGCAAAATTCTTAATGGTTTTAACTTCCTCGATAGATCCTCCCGCCTGTTACCCGTAAGGTAAAAATGAGTAGAATAAAATAGCAAAAAAATAAAAAATAAAAAATAAAATAAAAATAAAAATAAAAATAAAAAAATAATAATAATTATACTTACTCGTCGAATAATGTGAAGTTGTTCGTTCCATGGGTTTCCCATAAATAAATGTACAAATATTCATCCACTCAACATATCATCATCTTTAGATTTATTGTCAACCACAATGGCTGCTACTAAAAAAGTACTCCATACTTTTATCAGAATAACAATAACTTAACTATTGTTTAGTTTATTTTAATCCAAGTAAAATTAAATCACATCTCAAGTATTGGTTCTTACATTAAGTACTAGTATACATGTAGATCGCCTTAAATATAAAAAATAGATGATTCTAAAAATTATTATTTTCTTCTTAAATATATTTGAAAAGGTAAATTTAATTTTTTTATTAATATTTACAATTTTATAATTTGAATAGGGGGAAAGGGCGATCGCCTTAACGCCTTGGCGACACCTATTCGCCCTTCCGCCTTATGAATATTTAAATTAGAGAAATATAATTATTAAGCAAAAAAATTAAATGTGTCTCCTAAAATATTTTTAAAATTAAAATAATATTTTTTAAGAATTATCAATTTTTTACTTTAATAGTTTGAAATTAAATGAAATAAATATATCAATTTTTTTATTTATTAACTGCTATCAGGTAGGACGAAAGTCTACATGACCATAGAAAATTCCTTTATTTTAGGAATTACTTACTGTAAGTGAATGTATAAATAACGCTTTCTTTGTCTCAAATGATACTGAAGTATTCATGTGATCTTGTGCAATAAAATAAAAATGTTTACTATAGCGGTTTCAAGAATCCGTGGAGTAGGAAAGACAACAATATTGAAGAAGTTGTACAAAGAACTTGGTGGGGCGGAATGGCGGATGTGATTGTGATGTATATAGACTGTCTACTAAAATCGATCCAGAACAGATACAAGATAGTATTTTGCAGCAGTTAGAAAGGTTTGATATCGAAAAAGGTGAAAAACGTGATATTGATAAATTCTAGTTAAATGTAAATATTAACTACTATTTGATCATGTCACCTCCCACATTGATCTTGAGAAATTTACCTCGCCTACTTTGAATTAAAAAAGAAAAAAAGAAAGTCAATTCGTCGATTTATCTGTTGCGACTACCGACGAATAAATTTATTCGTCGTCATTGATCCGGATGGGAAGACGGACTTTTTATTCGTCGCTAAGACTTGGGCCAACGAATAAATCCTTTAGGACGGCGGATTTATTCATCGGTCCGCGATGGAACTTTTGTAGTGTATAATCTTGTGGAGGTTTGGCTGAATCATAAGTTTGGCAGTGAAGCAATTAAGAGGTAAGAACCTCAGAAGGAGATTGGAGAAGAGTGAAGGAAATGTTGTTGCAATCTGACACTAATCGTAATGTTTTGGGTTTGACTGAAGTTGTACAAGATGAAGTTACTGAGTTGGACAACATGTTAAGAGGTGTGCCGTTTATGGGGCATTGTTTCCATGTGATCGCAAATTTCACAAAGACAATTTAATACAATGTTGGGATTCTGAGGGGTTATTGCTAGGGACGGACCCACGTTTGTATAAGGGGTCCGCAATCACTATCCCTCAATTTTTTACGTGAAATTACTATTATACCTTTTTTACAAAATACATTATACATAATACTACATGTACTTGCTCTCGTGGCCGAGTAGTTGTGTTTTGTTGCTAGCACAATGAAATGATGAAAGGTCCTTGTGTCAAACTCAAACCCATGGTAGCAGATTCTTTTTTCTTTTTAGTGTATATCTTTGAACTTTTAATATAGATACATTATTATGATAAAATATTAAAATTTTAATTATTTTCTTTAAAAGTTTAATATATAATTATAAAAATATATATTTTAAATTTTACTCACCATGTAATTGTATAAGCTTTCACTTTATCTTTATCTTTTTAATTTATGGTCTTAAAATTTTATTTCTTCATATTATTCTAAATCCTACCACAATAAAAAAATTATTCTAAATTTAGTATACATTGTATTTAAATCTAATAATGTATATTTTAATGCATTGTATTTTAATCTAATTTCCAATTAATGTATCTTTTTGTTGTAATTTAAAATTAAATTAAATTAAATTAATATACTAATAAATTTTAATATTATTATAAATATTTTTCGCTACCCCTCAACTAACTTTCTGTGTCCGTCCCTGGTTACTGCCTAGAGATAAAGAATACACGGTAAGACAAGCACGAGAGGATCGAAGCAGATATTTTGGCAAGACTTATAGACACAGGCCTATTATATGCTAATTCTGATGATGATTTTGTTGATATGTTGTTCTTCTTCAGGCGAATAGCACTGGACGAATGTGGTAATCGACAAGGAATTCAAATTTGGGTTGAGAATCCAACAAAAGGATTTCCTACAGATGAGTGCACCCACATCTCTTGCATGTTTTTGCAGTACAATCCAGTGTTGCAAGAACTTCCAGATGACTCTTTTCAGTACATGGAAAATCTTAAAGTGTTGAACTTGACAAATAAGTTCACTGCCTAGTTCAATTAAATGTTTGAAGAATTTGGCAAGTTTATATGTAAATGGGTGTTCAACCCTGCAATCTGAAATGAATCAACTCTTGAAGCTTAAAATACTTTATATTCGTAAAACTTCAATTAATCCTTGGTTGCCACGAGAAATTGGGGATGTGGTTCATCTGAGTTATTTGCAGTTGTCATTTGACTACCAAGGGTGCAACAATGGTTGTGAATGTGATGGAATAGTAGCTTAGGAAATTGTCTGCAAGCTTAATTTGGAGTTGTGTAATCAAAGAATGAAGGTTTTAACTGATAAAGACAGGTCTGAAAGAAGTTTTGTGGTGGGAGATTGAGTATACCTCAAGTTAAAACCTTACAGGCAGAATTCTATAAGGAACAACAATGTTTGGAAATTAACTCCTAAGTATGCTGGTCCCTTCCAAGTGGTGGAGAAGATAGGGGAGTTAGCACACAAGTTGTTGTTGCCTGTTGATAGTAAGATTCACCATGTGTTCCATGTTTCTCTGCTCAAGAAACGAGTGGAATAGCTGACAGAGTGATGAGGTCTATGCCTTCTATGAACACAGAAGGATCGATTGTGTCAGTACTATTAAACATTCTGGCCAGAAGGATGATCAAGAGGAATAATGTTGATGTTGGCCAAGTGTTAATTCAGTGGAAACATCTACCAGAAGATGAGGCTGCTTGGGAGGATTATTAAGCCACTATGAAGACTAGCTTTCCAGGTTTCCAAGCTTGTGGACACGCTGAAAATGAAGGAGGGAGGAATGCCACAAGCACTAGTTTGATCTTGGTTATTTTTAGCGGGATTTGGCCTTTTTAAATGAAGTCGTGTTTTACTTTCAATTAGTAGTATTACATTTTCAATAAATGGTCAAGATGTTAGTAACGGTTATGATCGAACGAATGTTGTAGCTTGTGATCTTCAGCCTTGTATTCGAGCTATAAAAGCTCAGTGACTCAGCCTTTGTGACTTATCAATCAAGCAAAGTCTTTTAGCTCTCTACCATTTAGATATTTTTAGTAGATAACCGTTCGTGGTGTAACAAGACAATGGCTGCAGGCGTGTTAGTTTTGCAAGATCAGAATAACCAAGCAGCACGTAGTATACAACTAGAAGGATTAGTATCAAACCGTGGTGTCCCATGGGCACTGAAACTCCTATGTGAAAATTAGAAACAAGTGTCGAACGTAACCAAGAACCAGGCCTCTCCCCCAACGAGCCTGTTGATTTCTTGGTAACTTGCCTTGGTTATTGTAAGTGTGAGTTTTTATGTGAGTGTATTAGTTACACTTCAGAATTTACTATACAGTATACTAAGTATATCATCATTGGTGTATCGACTACACTGGATATATACAATTCACACTCAAAGTCCTAATCGAACTCGACTTTGATTACTATTACGATAGTTTTTACCTTTATTCACTAACATAACAAGTTACATAGTAGTGTATGTCTACTGTATGCAGGAAATCGAGACATGAGATATCTTAGAATCCAAAGGCGATTAAAAGTCGAAGTATGTGCTAGGATAAGGAGATTGAAGATCGACTGGATAAGAAGAGATCGAGTAAGAAGTCGAAGATTGACATGAATCATAATACAACTCAATGTATGACTCTATCCCAAGAAGTCGGCCATGAAGAATCTCTATATATAGAGCATTATACATTGAAGACAAATCACGTGTTTCAAGCAAGCCATTCCCATCATACAATTGTTAGCTTTTTCACGCATTTGTCATCTAACCTTTTCCAAGTTTTGTCTAGTTGTTAGTCCAGAGATTAAGAGTTAGATTAGTATGGTTAATTCCTTACAAGTACTTGGTTGTTTTGCATCTAGTTGTATTCATAGAATAGAGCTAGAGTAGTAACCGTGTATTCATTATTTATTTTTTCATATAGTGGATACTTTCACCTTGAGGCTCGGTGGATTTTCGACATAGATAACATGCTAGAAACTTATATATTGTCTCAGTTTATTTTCGATGTCTAATTGATTTATATAAGTTTCTATCGAGTCGTTGGGTGTACTTAATATATTCTTCACTGTTTACTGAGAAGGTATGTAGTCATTATACATAGGTGTGTCGTTGTAGTTATCAAAGTACCGGTCCTTATACTATTTCAGTTATATATCCAGATGGTTTTCGTTGCATTCATTTGTTGTGTGTCAGGATAAGGTAACTGATTTGGTGGGTTCTTTTTCCTTTATTTTTTGGGGGGAAATCCAAAAAAGGTAACTTAAGTTGTGTCATTACCGGAAAAGGTACCTTATTTTGTGACTGTCCGATTTTGGTACTTTATATTTATCAGTTGTCTAATTTGGGTACTCCTTCAATCAAATTTGACCGGAAAAAATTAAAAATTCTGGAAAAGGTACCTTATTTTGTGACAGTCTAATTTTGGTACCTTATATTTTTCATCTGTCCAATTTTAGTACTCCGTCGATTAAATTTGACCTAATTAATATGCATTAGCGTGAATTAACATATCTTCCATCAAAATGTCGTGTGAATAACATAAACTTTGAATTAAAAATTATTATAAAAAATTAAAATAAATTCTAATATGAAAAATAAACATAAACTCAAATTGATAAAAAAAATCATCAAAGTCTAATAATATAATTCTGTTTTATAAAACAAAACTCACACACCCATTCTTTTCTAACTATTCCAATAACATTAGTAGGCGTATCCCACTATGTTCTTTATGAAATCGATTAATTTTGGATGGAGGGAAGTCGATTAGGGTTGTTGGAATAATTGGGGAAGAATTGATGTGTGGGTTTTATTTTATAAAAGAGGATTATATTATGGTATATCGATTTTTTTTATTGAATGTCATATTTATTTTTAGATTAAAATTAATTTTTTAATTATTATTAATTTTTTATTCAAACTACGTGTTAACGGAAAATGTGTTAATTCACGCTAATGCGCACTAGTTAGGTCAAAATTAATGGTTCATTCAATTTTAATCAAATTAGTACTCACATTGATTAACTGAAAATTATAAATATCAAAATTGAATTGTCACAAAATAAGATACATTTTTCGGTAATTACACAATTTAAAGTATCTTTTTTTAACTTTTTTCTACAAAATTAACGGTCCCGTCAAATTTGACTGACGAAGTACCTAAATTGAACAAAAGATAAATATAAAATATTAAAATCGAATGATCAAAAAATAAGATACATTTTTCAATAATGGCACAAGATACCTTTTTTGGATTTTCTCTTTTTTTTGGGCTTTAACTATGTTCCCCTGATATTATCATTTGATATTGGTGTGGAACATTTTAGTTTTATCACTGTGTGAGCAATGTGAATTCATTGTCGTAAGTTCTGTAAAACAATGGAACCAGTTTACGTGAACATATGCATTTCGAATTCATTGTTGGAATGGTTTTCATAAGCAGCGTTACAACTATGACTATGAGAGTGTTGGATGTTTATGAAAGGATGGATCCCAGGCACAATTAATATTGCACAACTGAAAAACTCAAGACTTTTATTGCATGCAAACAAGTAGAATGGTTTTTACAAACTCAACTCACTAGAACTTCTACTTGTTTCTTTGCGCTCTCTCTCTTAATATGTACAAAAGCTTAGTCTAGTATACATACATTACTAGGTCGGTGGAGTCTAAGCAATTATCAACCATGTCTCCAAGAATCTTCTAGAGACAAGAGCAGTAGTAGATTCAAGACTGATAGTTCATCTGCTGATAAGATAAAGATACTCAAAACTGGACAGGATTACAGAGTGATATCGACTCGAACAATTGAAGTTTATCATCGGTTAAATTCCTCTAATATGATCATGTTCATATGAACTGAAAAATAAGATTGGGTAGCACACTATTTGATCCATGAAAATGAAAAGAGGGAATTAATTTCTTCATTCATATATATGATCATGCATATTAGAACATTGGCGCAACATAAGAACATACATCTACCTAGCTATGAAGCTATCAAAAGATTACACATCGATCAAGATTCAGAATCAAAATATTAAAAGTAGTTGTTCGCTTGTTGCAGTAACAAACAAATAGGTGATAATTGGAAGAATTATATACAGTTTGTTGGAGGGGAAATTAAAATTATAGATAATAAAGCATATGATCGATTGTATTTTATGTGTAGTCGTTGTTGTAGATAATAATTATTACTTATGAAGCAAAATCTATAAAACAGATCTTAAATGCATCACAAGCAAAATTATCAACATGACATTCCATTACTCTATCAACATGACATTCCATTACAATTCGCAAGACCAGAGAATGAAAAGGAACTAGCTAGCGGTAACAACTCCGGTGGCTGTGCGTAGCATGCCATTGGCCGTGTTCCAGGGGTGTTGGAAACAGCCCCGTGCAACAAAATTGCGTCACATAGTTCTTGATCAGAAATACGTTCATTCATCAAGGACGCCATCGTCATACTCGGTGGATTCATCTGCTCATCAACACTTGAGAAGTTGTAATCGTTCATCAGAGCGAACAAACTCCAGTCAAATTGATTCTCATTCACATTCATCTGATCAACCGCAGTCGAGTAGTTGTAATCATAAGGTACAAACTCCGGTTGTTGTTTGTTCATCATACTCCAGTCAAATTGATTCACATCCGTGTCTGCAGCAACTACATCCGATTTACTCTTCTTTAACTCTTCCATCCTCGACTTAACCAGCTCAATCTTTCTTCCCAAATCCGCAGCAAACTTTCTTAACTCTGGTTCTGTCGACATGTTCATTGACTCAACCGGAATCGGATACTTAGACTCGTCGTTCTTCTTGCGTAGCGTATTCAGTTCTTCCTCGATCTTTTGCTTCCTAGCGTTGAAAAGATCAGACAGGCCATAAGTCTTTCCAGATCGTCCGTTGCTTCTGGCCTTGTACTTCCCGATCAACTCGCGAACATGGTTACGATTGGCAGGCCATATCTCAGGCGTCTCGGATGATCCGTCATAGATAATGGCACAGGCTTTGACATGACAGAGAGTAGTAAACTCGTTCAGCTTCTTGATCAAACCTTTCTTTCTGACAGTGAAAGTTTTCTTCCGTCTCTTTTCATCAACCATGTAATTCAGCTCAAGCTTTTTTTTACCCATGACTAACGAAATTAATGAAAGTACAGAAGTTACCTTAACTTAATAACTGACATATATATATATATATATGCAAAGGTGAAAGCGTATGTACCGCGTTATTCAGTTAGGAAGATCAACGATAATGGGTAAATTAATTTGGTAACTATATCTATGATTAGCGGCAACGATTATTTTTGTTTATGGTAAGTATATTGCATTTCGATCATTTGAATATTTCTCTTTGTAAAATGATGTGTGAAAGTGGCGAATTTAGTTTGTTTATTCTAAACACGGTGTAAACGTTTTGATATGTTAGTTGACGCTTAAGAAAAACTCTCACTAAATTGCTAATTAACCTCACTAAATTACTTACATTGTACATAATATATGTATATTAAGTTTTATATTTAGCCATTGACTTAAGTATTTTGTTACGGAAGATTTATATTTAGCATTTCAATTGGCTTAAGTATCACCAAGTCTCTTAAGAAACGGTCTTTTAATACTTTTATGTAACGACGGATTTATTTGTTCAAGAAAATCATCTATGTTATCAATCAAATTAATTGTCTATGTTCCTAAGATTCATGTTTTTTTTTCTATTACAACCAAACATGATTTCCTTAACAAAATATGAATTTTGATTAATAATGTAAATGATTTTTTCAAATCATATGTAGTTTCTAGATAATTTATTTAAATAGTTTGAGTGAGCGTGGATGGATATTGACGAATTTTAATAAAAAATTAAATTAACCAACTCGCCTATTACAGGTGATTATCCATAACAGGTGGAATAATTTTCGCATTTACTATGATTTGATACCAATGATGAACTGTTGGCTGACGAATTGACCGAGTGCACCATTTTATTAAAAGGGATATGGTAACAATGCCATTTTATAAGCAGGGATATTGTAGCATCGTACAATAGAAGGGATATTTTTATATATTCGTTGTTAGTATATAATTAATTGTTATAGTATATATAACAAAAAGTAAATTATACGACGGGTGGCACCCAACCAACTCACCACCCACTAATTGACGAATTATAAAAATATTAATTGGCATGTTCAGATAAATTACAGGTGGTTGTGCAAACGAGTCGGGCGGCTTACCCTACTAGAAACAAGTATGCATCATATCATATATTAAATGAAGAAAATTATATCATGACAATGCCACAAGTTAGTACTAGTGTAACAATTAATAGAAATTGTATATTTCGAACCGAACAATTAGCTTAGCGAACTTTGGATAAGTCGTTTGTTTGATTCGTGTTCATGTTTAGTTCGATAATATTTTAACATGTTCGTGTTTGTTCGATTGTTCGGTTCATCAAAAACATAAATTTAATTATAATACGATAAAAATATAAAAACTTCTCAATAAAATGTCATAAAATAATTACATAAACTAAAGAATTTATAATATCATTTCATAAATATTGCTCCACCTATTATGTATTGCATATATTAATTCTATAAATATAATTACTATTAATATGTAGTGTAATTTTATTAAATATTTAATTTATTCGCGAACGGTTTGTGAAATACTGAATAATAATAAGTATGTTCGTGTTCAGTTCGTTATCTACACGAACATATTCACGAACTGTTCGATTTGATCAAATTCAAATACGAACTGAACGTTAATCGATTTTTTTCACGATCGTTCATTTACATTTAAGATACATATCATATCCCGCTTCGAGGCAGGATTGTAGGAGATAAACCTAGGCCCCGAAAAAGAAAAAGGAAAGACTCATGAGTCATGACCAAGTTTAACACCCAGGCCCGAAACTTGAACTGATCTGGCTTCAGTCCAGCTCGGATTGGCGCCTAACCTATCATGTACGATTGTATAATTTCAGGGTGGAAATTGAAAAAAGATCTGAACTTTAGGGGTGAAAACGATGGTTGAAGAAGAAAAAGGGTGAGAAACTGAATATACTTGCGACTCAATTGGACCAATGACGTGCCACTCTTCTCACACAAGCTAACCAAAACTTACCCTTGCTCTATATAAACCCTCGTCTTCTCCAAGATTTTGGCTTCACTTTCACACTACTCCGCGTTTCAATCCTCTCCTTCTGCGCGGTTCTCCATAAGGTTTGTTCCCGACACCCAATTTTCTCCTAGATTCTGCAGCTTCTGTTATATCCAATGGCTTTTGCTTACCTGGTTGTGCTTTTGTTTCATCTGCAATGTTACGTTGACAAGAAAATGACTGTGGGTTTAGAAATTTTGTGCTATTGGGTTCTTGCTATCGCTTTTATGTTTTGTGTTAGAGTTTGTTTGGTGGAAAATTGCTTTTTTATGTGTTGATTTTGCTTCTGTTTGGTCTGGTGTGTGATTTGTCAAGAAAAGAAATGATTTTGGTAGCGAGGATTTTGTGCCATAGGGTTTTGCTTGCATTTTTCTATTTGTATTAGAGTTTGTTTGGTGGAAAATTGGTTTTCCTGTGTTGATTTTGCTTCTGTTTGTTCTGGTTTTTGTTATGTCAGGAAAAGAATTGGTCTTGGTATATGATATTTGGTGCTATAGGGTTTTTCTTTAATTTTGCTGTGTTGATTTTGCTTTCTTTTGGTCTGGTGTGTGATATGTTAAGGAAAGAATTGATTTTGGTAGCTGGGATTTTGTGCTCTAGGGTTTTGCGTGCACTTTTATGTTTTGTATTAGAGTTTGTTTGGTGGAAGATTGGTTTTGCTGTGTGGATTTTGCTTCTTTTTGGTCTGGTGTGTGATATGTCAAGTAAAGAAATGATTTTGGTAGCTGGGATTTTGTGCTATAGGGTTTTTCTTTCACTTTGCTATGTTGATTTTGCTTCCTTTTGGTCTGGTGTGTGATTTGTTAAGAAAAGAATTGATTTTGGTAGCTGGGATTTTGTGCTGTAGGGTTTTGCTTGCCCTTTTATGATGTGTATTAGAGTTTGTTTGTGGAAGATTGGTTTTGCTGTGTGGATTTTGCTTCTTTTTGGTCTGGTGTGAGATATGCCAAGAAAAGAAATGATTTTGGTAGCTGGGATTTTGTGCTATAGGTTTTTGCTTCTGCTTTCATGCTATATATTAGAGCTTGTTTGGTGGAAAATGGGCTTTGCTGTGTTGATTTTGTTTCTGTTTGGTCTGGTGTGTGATATGTCAAGAAAATAATTGATTTTGGTATCTGGATTTGGTGCTATAGGGTTTTGCTTTCACTTTGCTGTGTTAAATTTGCTTCTATTTATTCTGGCGTGTGATGTCAAGAAAAGGATTTATGTTGGTATCTCAGATTCTGTGTTCCAAGCCACTTTCGCTTACTGCTCTAGTTTGTTTATATAGATTGTGTTTTTGTTTGGTGGATGATTGATTTTGCTTCTGTTTGTTCTGGTGTGATGTTAAGAAATAAATTGATTTTGGTATATGGGATTTTGAGTTCTAGGTCTACACTGTTCGTAGTTTGTTGAAAGATTTTGTTTTTATTTTGCTTTTTATTTATATAATTTCTAATTTAAAGAAAAACAGATTGATTTTGGTTACATGATTTTGGGGTCTAGGGCTTTAGAGGCTATAGAATTATATCAAAATTTGTTGGTTATGGTCCTATGCTGATCTGTATTCATGTTATTTAGATGGGTGTTTCCTTTGTGAGTCATTACTTATCTTCTTATAGTATATAGTTCTTAGTAACATCATTTAGTAGAAGCATGTATCTACTCTTTTTTGTCTTTAATTTTTATGAAATACTTGTCTGCTCCTATCCTTTTTGTGTCTTAGTGAGTTGTCTTGTGTAATTAATGTTGTAGCATTTCATAATGTTGTTTTCACTCGGTTGATATTTTGTAACCAGACTTACTAGGTTTTCAAACATTGCAGGGCTTTGCACACCAGATGACTCTTGATTCCACCAAGAAACATCGAAGCATTGTCTGGAGTGCATTTTGTTTCAGAAACCGAAGGAGACTCTGGTGCTCACGGAAAGTGTTCTTTCGACATTGGACTTGAAGAAAAAGAATCTTTAGTAGTTTTGGGTGTACATTTTTTTTTTTGTCACTTTCGTATTTGTTTCCGAAGTTTACTAGAGCATGAGGAGTCCTTCTTTACGGACAAGTTCTACTAAATCAACGAGGAAGTCCATGGCACGGGCATCACTGCCCCCAGGATTTCGCTTTCACCCGACTGATGTTGAACTTATAATGTACTATTTGAAGAGGAAAGTTTTGGGCAAGAAACTTGAACCTGAAGCTATTGCAGAGGTCAACATATACAGTTTCTCCCCATGGGATCTCCCAGGTATTGTATTTATTTATCTATGTTCTTTTGTATAGTAATTGTGAATTGCATAGCACCCTGATTAGAAATTGAAGGGTTGAAAACATTGTCTTAGCCAAATATATTTATATATTGAACTATCTACACTTAGTTGGAGAGCAAAATCATCAATGCCAAACCTCATTGGAAGTAATTTTGCTGACAATATTGTGTATTATGTGTTTCATCACTGAAACTCAAGTTTTCATGCATAACACCGCAAATCTGTACATTAGACAGTAGTCTTTAGGATTTGGTTTGTATATGTTTCCATTATATTATATTCCTTGTCTAACTGCATTGTATTGTGATACGAGCTGCTGTAATTTACATTGAGATTTCTTTGACACTGAATGACTCACTTGTTGCAATTATTTGTTTTGCACAGAGAAGTCCTGCATTAAAAATAAGGATCTGGAGTGGTTCTTCTTCTGTCCTAGGGAGAGAAAATACTCAAGTGGAGCTCGAGTGAAACGTGCTACAGAAAATGGCTACTGGAAAACTACGGGGAAGGAAAGACCTATTGTCTACAATGATAGAACCGTTGGATTAGTTAAGACATTGATTTTTCACTTGGGCCATGCTCCAAAAGGGGATAGAACAGACTGGGTTATACATGAGTATAGGATCATTGATGATCAATTGGTGGCTGCAGGAGTTCAGGTATAGCTCTACTGAATCAGATATCTTTGATTGTTTTCTATAAAAATTGCTGCTTGATCTGCCAATCCTATGGGTTTATGGACCTTACATGCTTTTGCACTATTTATATCTATGAACTCTATAGTCTACATAATTATTTTTTTGGTAATAAAGATTGACAATGGAATCAGGAAAACTAGCAATGTGTTAATAATAAGAATGGGTATTATTGATGATATATGTCTACTGGAACTCATCAATCGTATTTTTCACCATGGTATGGACAAGTACACCAGGATAATATTCTATTCAATTTGCCTAATGAAAAATGCGTTATTCTTCAAGAAACAATAGCATGCTTATCAAACTTAAATCCCTGATTAACACTGGGTCATTCATTGTTTCCAGTTGAGATGCTAGAGCTAATTTGTGTTCCATACTGGATTGCTTTCTGCTGGAACTGATAGTGCCCTGCGTTCCTGATCTGGAACTCAACTTGTTAACTCTATAATAACATATACTAAGCCATTATTAGACTAAGGATTGGGTTCCTAAATTACTGGATTCTCGATAACATGATCATAGTTGTTCCAATTTAGAATTATTGATCCCCCTAGAGAGAAATAAAGTATTCATAATTTACTGAATGAGGTCCTTTTTTAAAAAGATATCCTTTTGAGATTGGATCTCCTGTAAAATGGCATCTACAGTTCTTTTTTTCCTTTTTTTTCAAAGATTTGACAGTACCATGAGCATGGTAAAAGTGAGTTACCATTGATGCATCTTATCTTATAATTGCTCCTCTTTGTATCCGCTCCCCCAAGTTATAGATACATAATTGTTTGGTGTCTTGCCACTCGAAGGAATTCCGTCTTTATCTTCTGTTGGGCAAGCTTGCCGATCAAGTTTTGGAGTTGTCCAAATAATGGCTTCATATAACTCTTGTTCCCTGATTGTTTGCATAATTCTAGATTTGTCTAAAATATAATATATCATTGTTTACTAACTAGTTCATAATTATATTTTGCAGGATTCATACGTGCTCTGTAAAATCTTCCAGAAGAGTGGCCTAGGCCCAAAAAATGGAGCACAGTATGGGGCACCATTTGACGAGGCAGAATGGGACCATGAAGATGACGATGCCATTGATTCTCAGTGCCCTTCTGTATTGTTTGCATCTGGTGGTCCATCCTGTGCACCATTGGTTTTGGAAAATGAAATTGCTTCTGCAAAAGGCTTGTCTGATCCTAAAGGGGCACCTGAGTTATCTTTGATTGAAGATGGTCCTACTGAAAGGCAAAGTTCTATTCCAAAGCCCTTATACAACAATGGAAGTACATCTCAGATTCCTTTGGCTGAAGGAACTCTGTCTGCTTTGGAAGTATATCCAAGTTCCACATACAACATTGATAGGACATCAGTGCCTGCAAGTAGTAATGAGGAACCTCTGGAAATGACAGATGAGGAACTACTGTTTCTATTGTCAGCGTTTACGGATGATGACACATTGCTTGATGGTGATAATTCATGTCACAAGGTATGTTAAAGTTCATCTTTCAATTTTATGTGTACTGCTAGTTTTACCTGTAGTGTGCATATAAATGTTCCACATCAGAATTTATCATTTTGTTTGGCTTTGGAACACATCATGGAAAAGTAGCTGATACCTTCCATATTGATAGTTTAAGCCTAATAGCTTCCATGCATTATTGTTTAATTGTTACCTCATGATCATATTAAATTCTCATTTTGTTACCAGGGTGGTAATGGCAAGACGGGAAATGAGGCTTTGCAGTGTGTTGATGGGCAAGGTATATTCAGTGACCTTGGGGACCTGGATAATTGTTCTATTAGGAATGAAGGCAGATTTACTATGTTAGACTCACAGATTGATGCCTATCTTCTGAACAATTTACTTCCTGAAGACAACTTTGGATATATAGAACTTAATGATCTTCTAGTCCCACTGGATAACTCAGCTATTATGGGAACTGATATGCTGTGTGATAATATTGGATCCTACCATAACGAAAATATGCAGCAGTCCGTCTCTCCTAGCAGTTCTTGCATAAATCATCATCAATATGATTATTGTGGAAGCCGGCTGCCAGTGCTGACCAATGGATACAACAACCAACTGCCCGTGCTCTCCGATGGATGCAATATGCCACTGCCTATGCTGCCCAGTGGATGCAACAACCAACCGCCCGTCCTGCCCTATGGTACCAGCAACCAACTGCCTGTGCTGCCTTATGGATCCAACCACCAACTTCCTGAGCTGCCGTATGGATCCAACAGAGATACCAGTTGTTTGGATGAGCATCAGGTGGTGAGTTCCTTGCTATTTATGACGAAAAACAACATACTGATATGTCTACTGCACCTTTATTTCCATCCACCCCCGTTTCTTTTTGAAATTCCCACTTCGTTGGCTTCTTAATTGGGGTTAAAATCAACTAAAAAGGACCATGGTGTGGATGGAAAAGATTAACTAACAATTAAAGGAGGTAGTAACTTATAGACAAGTATGTAACCTTCAGACATCCATTGTTTTATTCTTCAAGCATGGTCTAAGGGTGTATATTTAGATCACCCTCTCAACTACTCAAACCCCTTGTTTCTTTGCAATTGTGGCCCTCCCTGTTAATTTTTTTGCTTTGTATTCTTAATGTTCAATTATTGTATGCAGGTTAATGGATTTTACTCTAGCAGTAATGAAGCTATCTATTTTGATTTTGCTCAAGGCCAACTGGTGAATGGTGAGAATAGGGGCCAGCCTTCGGATTTCACACAAAGAGGTAGATCTGATTACATCTGATGGCGATTGTGGTCATCAACCAACTATGAACTTGCTATTTACTATAATATCAAACTGTCATAACTTGGCAGTTCTGGAAGGAATAAGATGCATTTGCAAATTCCTTCTAGAACAATTCATGCCTTCAACACTGGGGGCAAGGCATACGCTTCTGATGTTGTGTTCTGCACTCTGGTGTATTCGGGCATTATTGCTGAACCTCTGAGTTTCAGCAAAACAGGTGTAGGAAAGAACAAAAAGTAAAAGGCACCACAGAGTGTCAGATTATCCTTCACCTTTGTTTCTTTTGAAGTTGTGTAATGATATTATGTGAGCAGCATCACTGGTGAGGTGACATGAACATCTTGACGTCAGTCGGTGCTGCCAGGACTTTCTGCAGTATTTATCTATTTACTAGCAATATCTTATCTCATGTTATTTTTTGTTTGGTTTATATTTTGATCCAGGAAAACAAATCTGTGCTCCAGGGTTATCGGAATCCACCCCATCTTGCTCGCCCATAGCTGCTCGGAGATGTGCTCCGATGTTTTGCTCTTCGTACGACTCCTCCATACATATCAAGGCTGAGGTGACATATGGGACCGGCGAATGCACTAAAGAAGCTTTGTCGGGTATGATGGAGGAGTCGAGCAGCTTGTGGAATCACCCTTGGGCAAATGTGCATTTGCTGCTTCATTTGGTAGATTATGGTTCTCGTCCCTTTTCTTACTCTTTCAGTGTGTTTATCTACGATATGTATCTTTGTCATTTATCTGGTGGAAACCCAAGCTCCACCTATGTTGTTAGTAATATGACAGTAGTATTAATCAATATATTAGTGATTGACATCAATGGCCATGAAACGATGAGTTCTTTTGCAATGATCTGTGTCTTATGCTTGGGCTCTGCTCTGCATGATGGTTTCTTATAAATTGCTCCTGATAACAGTTCTCTTACAGCTATAACTAAAGTAGGGAAAATTCGGCCCTAGGGGTTCTGCCACTCTGAGCACCCCTCACGCCCTCACTGGTCAATATGGGATCGTATGCAAATCTTTTTTTTTTTTTTTTAAATTCCGTGCTCTGAACCTGAAAAGTTACCAGTGCTAATGCAATATTGTAGTACTGCTATTTTGGGATTACAGGTTGGACTAAAATAGTCCCTTGATGCAATTAGCGTCACGGGCACTCTTTGTAGAATTCTCCAGTTCTTCCTAAATCTCTTCCAACTCCTAAGCTCCCCCCCCCCGGGGCTATTTGATTTGTTTGGTTTTGTTTTCAATTTGTACCAGTGTGGCATAACAGATTGAACAACTGTATATGTGAGTCCTAATTTTTGGTGAAAGGAATAAAAATAAAATGATGAAAATTAAGTGTGGTGAAAAATGTAGTATATTTTTGGTGTCAGTATTAAAAACTGGACGGAGTATTAAACTATTCTAGTGCTATTTGCAACGGTATACAGGATCCAAGGATGAAGATTGCACATTAGTAATCAAAAATTCTTTCTGCGTTTTGTTAAGATTGCAAGATTTCTTATGTGGGTTGAGAAAACAAGCTTCGATGTACCACAAATTGAATTCATTGTCTCACACATGCAAGAATATAGCATGTGTTCAAATGTACTTATTGGTGTGGATAATTACTGCCGTAACTATTTTTTCCTCTTACTTTATAACCCTTTTTGTGTATTACTCGGCATCTTTTTTGTGCATCGTTCATGTAGTCAAACTGTCAAAACTATTGAAGGCGAATGAAACAAACCAAACTCGAAAGACTAATATACTCTAATAGTGCTTGTTGAATGCAGACACAAAACCAAACATATGTTCTAACAAATGTACAAATATTCACTACAAGTAAATTCGACACATAGAATGGGCATTTTTTTTATAATATTAATTTTTAATTTTTTCAAGTAAACATGTTCATTTCTTCACATGCAATTATATGTTCGATTAATGATTTATTAATTTTATATGAGTAATTTAAAAAAAAAAATCTTAAAATTACAAAAGTAGGGATTTTTTACTATTCCATACTAATCCACAATAATTCTTTCAATTTTCTTTGGCCAACAAAATCACCAACAACTTTATAAATTTTTTTGTTAAATAGTACATATTTGTTATGTGATTACCATATGATAAGAATTGAGTGAACCCACATGTTTCTTTCTTCATCGTACTACTTCATTTGTTTACTTCTTCATCTTTCTCTTTAAATGCTTTTTTGTCCAATTTAAAATGTCCATAACTAAAAATAAAAAAATGATAAAAATAAATAAAAATTACCGACGACTATATTCTTTCGAAATATATAAATAGAGACTACTTTTGACTATGTTTGAATTATTTTTTCGAGATCTATAAAATCACTAACGACTTTATTTGGACCTTAATAATTTGTAAGATGAGTTTTAAAAGTTCAATTTTATTATATTGGGTTAATAATTAAACTAGCAACATGACATGATTATCAGATAGAATAACAGGGCTGGGCACTAAACTTAAATACCGAATAATGAATACAGTTACTGGACATTGCTTACGGATATCGGACGTCAAACATGAGTATCGTGCATTGGATACGGGTGACGGGCATCGAGTAGAGATACCGGACAATGGGTACGGTCACCGAACATTGCTTACGAATACCGAACATCAAACACGGGTGACGGGCATCGGATGCGGATACCGAACATAGAACACGAGTATTGAGCATCAAATTCAAATATCGGACTTGTTATCGAACACATATATTGGATAGTGGTTACGGTTACTAGGCATTGCTTACGGATACTGGACATCAAACACGGGTACCATGCATCGAATACGGAGAACAGACATCGAATACGGATATACCGGACATCGAACACCAGTATCGAGCATCGAATTCGGATTTCGAATATTTTTTAATATAAATGATTATTTTTACATATTCAAGATATTTATAAGAGTGTTTAAAAGTTAAAATTTGTAATATTGTATTTTTGAAATTGTTTTTCAATTTATTAAAATTCGAATAAAGTTGTTAGTGATTTTTATACATATCAAAATAATAATTCAAATATAGTTGAGAGTGATCTCTATTTATAGATCTCGAAAATATAAATTTTTAGTAAATTTTATTTATTTTATACATATTTATTTTTCAAGTTATAAATATTTTAAAGTGGATAAAACTAAAATTTAAAGACAAAAAATGATGAATGTGAAAGTGACATGTGCCAATAAGAAGGAGAAGGTTTGTAATTGTTTATTATACTTTAAGGGGTAAAAATATACATTTAACATTGAAATTATAGTGATTTGCTGAAAAAAATTTACCCAAAGAAATTAACTTATAATGATATTTTTAAATATTTAATTAGTGTTACTGATAATTAGTAATGCTCAAATAGTTGAACTAATGCTCAAGTAGTCGTTAACATGAATGCTCGATTAGTTAGGTCGCATACGCCATAATGAATAAGAGGGTGATTGGAGTAGCATCTAAATATCCGTTTGAATGCTATTTGGGGATTTTATGTTTGTCATGGCATTTAAATGTCGAAAATCGAAATGGCTCTACAGTAGTAACATTTTTCTCCACCTATATAAAAAACATATAATACTCTATCAAATTACAATTTTATATCAAACATAATTTTAACAATTCCACTACAATTTCGATCACTATTTAATCATTTAAATCGGGACATAAAATTTTGTTTGTTGACATCTAGCAAAGCTAAACATTGGTTGTAAATGATATACCTACAATACTACCTTATTGATTCTTTTAATATACATATAATATCACTCTCGAATTTCAGTTACCTAATCAGTCGTTGACTAGCTCGTAGAGGTATTATGAGTTAATGATTTGTTTGTCCAGCCTTCGTCTCCAATTGAAAACTGTGAAAATCCGATAGATTCCCCTTTCGTTCCTTTTGAGGAAAGAGAAAGCTAAAGCTAAAGTAACCACCATTCTTCTTCTCCAGCTCACACTTGAGTATCTCCACTTGTTTCATAGATTCCTCTCTCTTTTTCAATCACCACCATTTTCTCACTTCAAATACCTCCAATCACACTCCATAATGCCATCATAATCGATCACAATTCACAACGATGTCCACCAATCGCCGCCACCAATGCCACCGCGAACCGCCCCTCTATCGCCGCCACTGGTGCTGCTCCTTCACCACTCCTCCCCTCAGCCCTGACTACCACAAAAAGACCATTATTCCCTCATCCCCTTCCCCTCTGTCCCAATCTCTAGCTCGCCGGATTATCTCGCCGGGTCGGGTATCGCCAGTATCCGAAACTCCACCGGATCATGTGCCAAATGTTCCAATTGCAATTGCTCCTCCTCAATTATCCGTTCCGGAAAATGTCACGGATCAAAAGTATGATGTGAGGTTGAATTTGAAAGGGAGGGATGGGGGATCGTTGATTCTGGAGGTGAGTTCGGAGGTTTTGATGGTTAACAGCTCGGTTTTCGCTGATCTGATATCCGAGAGACGAAAGGAATCGAGTGGGTTGTGTAGGATTGAGTTGCCGGATGTGGTGAGTGTTACTGTGTTTCGGGAAACTATTGAGCTCATGTTTGAGGAGGATGTAGATGTGGAGAAGAAGCTTGTTAAGGTTGGGGTTTTTCGCGCCATTGATATACTCGAGGTATTTGCTTTATTTTGTTCGATTTTTGCTTGAGGTTCGAATTGTTTCATCAAATGTAGATTTTGGAGGTATTTGCTAGCTTTTGTTCGATTTCTGCTGGAAGTTTAATTGTTTCTTTAAATGTAGTTTTGCATAACAGTGTTAATACGAAGCTTATTATGGATTGACCTTTGAGTTTTGTTTTTCGAACATTATTGTGCCATGTTGTATTTTCTGCATAACAGTATTAATCTGTACTAGAGAGATTTGTGTTTGAGCAGTATTGTGGCATCTTGTATTTCTGCATTCACTAGGCTGGAACGGATAATGGGACGATTTTGAAATGTTATGATAGTTGGATGCGGATTATACTCCTCTTGCTCTTCATCTTAGTTTTACTTGTGAGGAGTGATGATGAATTGGCATTTGAAGTGAATATGTGAGTTTTCCCCTGTGAGATGAGAGGTCATTTTTGCTTCAAAGTCATGTCAAATCGAGAGTATTTTGATTCCTCAGTTGCGGAGAAGGGATACTTTCCTGTTTAAAGTGACCATGGGATGTGGTTTTCCTTTCGATCAGCCCAGTCCAGCAAATCTAATAGATCTGTGAATTTGACATTTTAATAAGATCACAAGAAAATAATCCCTCAGTCTCTTATCCAGAAATATTAATGCATGTTAAGTCCTTTTTTTTTTCTTTCTTTTTCATGAGATGCTTTCAAATATATTGTTATGTCTACAATTAAATTGCTGTTTATGCCACAGCCACTCTCATCTTCGTGGAATCTGAAGTTTCGTCATTTGTTAGGTGTCGGCAGGTATCAAGTTTAGTGGGGGTGTTTCATCATGCATTAAGTACCTAGAAGCAGTACCATGGACGGAAGAAGAGGAGGAGAAAATGAGGGACTTATTCACAAGACTCAGTTTTCACGATGCTGCGACCACAGATATTTTGGATAGACTCTCTACTGTCAGTTGCATTGATGATCAACGAACTCTGGCCAAACAACTCATTTGTGCTGTCACCACCTGTACTAATGCCAGTTCTAGAAATGAAATAAAGTGTATGGTCAAGGGACTACTATGCAAAAGCTCGGTGTATGACAAGAACCATCCTGATCTCAGTAGGGAGGACATCTTGAATCTGTGCGAGTTGTGCCTGAGCTCACTCATCAGCCTTTTTGAGGAGGCCTTTGGAACTGGTTCAGCTGAAAAGTCTGCCAAACACAATGACAATAAATCTCTCTTGGAGTGCGTCTCAATGCAAGTTGACAGCATGAATTGGATGCTCGACATTTTACTCGATCGCCAAATGGCAGAGGATTTCGTTGATTTGTGGGCAAACCAAAGGGAACTAATCAAGCTGCACGAGATTGCATCTCCGATTGTTAGGTATGAACTTAGCCGTGTCTCAGCTGCTCTATTTATAGCAATGGGAACTAGCAAGCTCCACTGCCCATCAGAAACAAGGTTACGGTTTCTTCAGACATGGTTTAGACCAATGCTATTGGATTTTGGATGGTTAAAGCGGTGCAGAAAAGGGCTTGACATGAAGGCGTTGGAGGGAGCGTTGGGTCAGTCCGTGCTGACGCTTCCCTTACGTGAGCAGTATGAACTGTTCATGGATTGGTTCCGGTGTTTCTCCAAGAATGGTACAGAATGCCCCAACCTTAGCGCAGCATTCCAGATCTGGTGGCGTAGATCTTTCCTCAGGGGCACTGAGACCTTTTCTCGCGGGGTCTAGGTGCATAGTGCATATAAGCATATAAGGTTGTATTCTCTTCAACTGAAAATCACTTCAGTTCAGTTTCATTCAGTTTAGTTCAGTTCGACTTTAATTCATACTTTAATTCAGTTCACTTAAATTCAGTTCAATTCACTTTAATTCAGTTCAGTAAATTTCAGTTGAAGAGAATACAATGTAAATCTTTTCAGAGATGGGGAGATGATTGTATTGTGTTTGAGCTCATATTACTTCATTTTAATTTAGTTTATTTCGGATGGACCTCTTACTTCTACAAAATTAGAGTGGATGGTACAAGTGTTCACTATTTTATTTAGGGATAATTTTAAAAACCTTCCTAAAAATATTTTATTTTTCAAAAAAACTTCATTTTTCTATCACTTTGATTTTTCCTTTTTCAGACCTTCCTGAATCCGGATTCGTCTTTCATTGCTGTTAAGAGTCAACTAACAGAGCTCGGTCAATGAAGTCAACCATTATTCAACCCTAAAAAATCAACATTTAAAAAAAAATGAAAAAAAATATTTTTCAAATATTGTATAAATCATTTTCTAACTGAAAATCGATTATTACAAATTAGCCCATACGATTTCCTAAATACTCCCATTCTATTTTTTTTTTAGCAAAATACTCTCTAAATTTTAATAAACCACAAAATAGTCTCACCATCTTCCACCAACTCCAACCACCATTTTCACCACCTCTAACCACCATTTCCAACATCTTTATCGTATTCATTACTTCTTCATTTTCTCCGAATAGACCCAACGAAACTCCTTTCATTTTTCCCTTTCAACAATGTTTCAAAGCTGTTATTGGAGCTGTTACAGCTCCGATCGGGAGCTTTGTTATCTGGAGTTGTTATACAGCTCTGATCTGGATCTGTATAATAGCTCCAGATCGGAGGCTGCAAAATAGCTCCCGATTGGAGCTGTAAAAGCTTCGTCAAAGCTGTTAAAAGCTTCAGACTGTTACAGCTCCGATCGGGAGTTCCGATCAGAGCTGTATTTTGTGGCTTGGTGTGGTGGTGGAAATTGGTGGTTTGGTGTGGAAGATGGTGGTGGAGAAGATAAAAATATTTGGGTAGTAATTTTCAATATTTATGATTTTATGGGCTAATTTGTAAAATCGATTTTTTTATTTCTTTTATTATAAAAAAAAAAAATTTCCAGAAAATAATTTTTTTTATAAAAAATTAAAAAGTTGACTCCATTGACTAACGGAGTCAACTAACGGGAGGAAATTTTTAAATAAAAATGGATAAATTTGATATTTTACTCTTTCCAAAGAAGATTTTTATAATTTTCCCCCATATTTATCATGTAATAGTATTTCTTTACATGTCTAAAAATGCTAATGTAATTAGAGGTTTAGTTCTTTACTGTTTTAGTTCAACCATTCCACTATCACACTTTTTCTTTGTTCACGAGGATCGAATCGTCGTAGACTTGCTTATAATCGAGAAAGTTTAGTGATATGTATAATTTCTGTTAGAAATAAATGTATGAGATTATGTGAACTTATTATATTGGGGTAAGAATTTACTTTAGATATATTTTAGAAGATTCTTTCATACTTATATTAATATCTACATGTACTATCAATTGATTATATAGAATAATATTATAATTGTTTTCCAATACGTTATTAGTACGGTAATACTTAACCAACTGAATTTCTACATTTCTATACTTTCAGCACAAACAGAAGAGCAAGAAAAAAGAATTCTACTCTGGCAGCCGCCGTACCCACCAAACCAAATTTGCCGTGGATAATGGATATTGCAGGGGTGACCACTCCTTAATGAATAACAAGGATTCTGTTTACACAAGTTCGCGTGCATATATGATATATCATCAAAATAAATAAAAAACTTGATATTCAATTCGGCCAATATTATCCGCTGTTTGCTTTACTTGATTAATTAAGGCCTTAATCTCACATTGTTAATGATTTTGCAGCTATTTGTTTTGAGGTATAGTACCAGACCCGATAATTTAAATATGCATCTTACAACTCACGATCACAATCTGGTTTTCTTCTATCTTTCATAAATTCTAATATATGTTTATTCTTATGAGGTGAAATTGCATGGAATGGGATGGAGGTCAAACGAAATTTTGGAATTTATTGAAATGGACGCATCTACCATTTAAAAGGTCTTATAAGGAAAGTGAGTTGTTCATATCTTATAGTGAGTATCTAAGATACTCTCAAGCGATATGAGATGGTTAACAGGCTCCCTCACGTATGAGCCGGTAGACCCAAGCGCTCAACACGTGGTAACAGATAAGGCAAGCCCAGAGCAGGCAGAGAGGGACCAGAGCAGTCTAAGACCCACATCACTTGAGCAAATCATGAGCTCCGATACCATATTGAAATGAGTTTATCTACCTCTTAAAAGGCCTTGTAAGGGGAGAGAGTCGTCCATATCTTATAGTGAGTGTCCAATATACTCTCAAACGATGTGGATGTTTAACATGATTGGCCAAATAACTCATACAAGTACCTGCTTCAATTTCTCCACCAGACGTGGTCGGCTCAACGTCAATCAAGTTCCACCCTAAGACCATTCCCAATAGGTCATCCACTTGATCGTGAATAGTTTTGGTCATTAGCGATAGCCACTCAGATGACCACCACATTCGGAAATCATGTCCAATGGGTCATCCGATGTCCATGAATAGTGCATTTTTTAATTTTTTAAAAACAAATTTAACATATTCTAAGAGTGTTTAGAAGTTGAAATTAATCAAATCGCATCATTAAAACTCATTTTTTGAAATATTTGATTGAGAAAATATCAGAATGAAAAAATCAAGAGAAAATCTATCAGTTATGACATTTGTACATTCTTGTTTGTTCTTTATAGTGATAGGTACCATCACCTCCATTGGATGCCTGACTTTGCAGCAGAGAACCCCATTCCAAGAATTGAATTCCAATGTGAATCTCAATTTCATCTGTATTTGGAGCTTCAATTCCAACTTGAATTTGGACTTGTTTTACTATAAATACCCCCTCAATATTACTCTTATCTACCTCACACTCTTAACTCAATCTCAAATCTGAAACAAACACTCTTTCTTCAAGATGTCTTCTAGTTCGTCGTGGAAGCCAGTGATTCCAGCTACACAAATTTGGACGTCAGAACAAGAGAAAGCTGCTTGAAACTACCAAGACTTCTTGTTGTACGATGCGAAGATGAAGAAGCACCATGTGTACTTCATGGTTCACAACTTGATGAGGCAAAAGGAGCTTGGCACTTGGTGTTATCCCACATGCAGGATGAAGCCCTTCAGAGGGTTCTGCCTCAACTTCAGTGGAATAATGCCTACTACTCTTTGGCATAAATGAAGCCTGACATTGAGAAGCTATACTTAAGGTTCTTTACCTTCCGCAAAATCTTCACTTGGGACGACGAGCGTCCAAAACATCGTCGTCCCTGCACAAATTTCGTGGGTGGTAGAAATCGAGTGAACTTGGAGGCTTGAACATAGATCATGGGATTCGATTGCCACACAATCTGGTACTATGTTGTTGATGAACAACTATATATGGCCCCAACTCCAGGTTCTTTTCAGGACATGTGTCTGTGTTGATCCAGAGAACGACGCAACTCGTGGACCAGAAATCACCCGGAGTGGAAAGACATCGATTGTGATGCATGTGAGACCTGTGACCTGAGCAGTAATTGAGCACCACAAATCACCCCTTCGTTGCTAGTGTTTAGTTATTTGTAGTATTATTACTAAATCCTTAGGTTTTCTTTAATGTTGTATTGTTCAAATGTTGTAATATTTACTTTCTAATCAAATGAAAAGGGGTGTTATATTTAAATTAGAAAGTATAATACATGAAATATTGAGAAACAAACTAACAACACACGTTCAAATAAAATAAACAACAACACAACGGAATATCAAAACATGGATCGTGTTGCTCCAAAGCATTCACGCTCCGGAGAAACAATGGCCTTGCCATCCTAAAACAGCGTCGGAACTTGAGTGCCCCCATGTAGGACATTCAACAAAATAATCACACTCAATGAACTCGCGGATATATCCCGACTGCCTTGACCGGGATTGAGATTGCTCGGTGTGGGTGTGTAGAATAGGAACGGCTTCATTAATGAGTTGGGTAGCACGGGTGTAGCAATCGGGCTGAATGTTTGAAGTGGAACTTTCGTAATCACTCCAACTTGGTGGTCTTTCTACATCATCACCGGAACTGGACGACGATAGAATGTAGTTTTGGATTGTAGATGAAGACATTTTGGAGAAGTTTAGAGATCTTTAAACGTCTTGAGTTTAAGAAGTGGAAGAAGGAAGAAAAATGAAGTGTAGTTAAATGAATTGAAAGTGAGTTGTATATATAGAGTTCGGAAAAATATAGCTGTTGGAGAATTTTTTTTTATTTTAGTTCTGATATAATAAAAAATTAAAAATAAATTAAAAATGATCATATGACCGTTGGTGCCTTGAAGCAGTCGAGTATCGGCTACTTCAAGGCTTGGCCGGCCGATGGTCAGCCACCACGGACGACCACTCCCGAGGCCGGATCTGGGCCATTGCCAAGAGGCCTTTTAGCCCAGATCTTTAATCTATTATAGTAATAATTGTAAAAAAATAAAAATTATTTACAGCTCTTCCCATAATTAAACATAACTGATACTACATCATAGTATAAAGGAGGAAACCAAATCAATTACGAATTCTAGACGCTACCCTTGAAAATTTCCATGTTAAAGCTGAATCTCTTTCACATTCTCAATTATTTACACCTCACTTTCCAAACAAAATTTACCCATTGCAATATAAGAATGCTCTCTCTATTTCTATTTCTATTCCATATAGTTTCTGCTTTCATTGATCTTTTATATCACTACTTTGAGTTTCACAAAACTTGTAATTAGAAGGCAGAAGCAAACGGTGTTGGGCAATTTATGTTCATTGCTTTGTTTCACTTAGCTACCCCTACTATGTTTCTCATTTTTGCATAAGAACTTTCAAATTTTCAGTTCTTAGGGCTTTTACTTCATTTCGATGATCACTTTTCTTTGATTAGACTTTGTTTCATAGGATATAAAATCCCAAAACCCCTAATTTAAATTTTAAATATGAATTTCTATTATTGTTAAACATAGAAGTAAACTTTATCTATTAGATATTGGAGAATTTATGTAGATTGGTACATTAGATATTGGAGAATTTATGTAGATTGGTGACATTATTATTATTATTATTTTTTGAAACAGCTGAATAGTGACTTGAACCGACAACCTATTAGTTAGAGTTGAAGCGTACCAAATGAGTTGTACTTCGTCGTCGTAGTTATTATTATTATTATTATTATTATTATTATTATTATTATTATTATTATTTATTTATTTATTTTTATTTTTTTTGGGTTGCATATATGATGAATTTAGGTTGATATAGTGTGAATTATTTCTTTTCTTTTTTGAAGGGTTCTAATGTTATGTAGAGGACATAGAGAACTTGAAAATTGAGAAGTTTTTTAATTGCTAGAAATTTAAGTGATTTCTTATAAATTTGTTCGTTTGGCCCAATTTTAAAGTTAGCACAGGACCTCTATGTTTCTAAGTCGACTCTGATCACTTTCATTGAGAGTGGTCTAAAGATGCTCTAAATTTATTCACGGTCTAAACCGTCGTCATAAACTAAACCAAATCTCGGCAGTCGGCACCCGTATTATAGAAACAGGGAATATCTATAATGTCCTCACTGTGTATTTAACTACTGATTAATGATTATTTCATGGAGTGCTCGATTTATTATGTTTTTTTGCATGTTGCTGGTTATGGTCAATTGATATAGTTAATAGGATAGTAAAACTTATCAGCCCTTGTCCCGTTTCAAGCTAAGCTAATTCTTTGTTGGTTTTGTGACTGATTTACTCCTTTCTTTGTTATGTATGGATGTCAGTATTATTCAATTCCAATCTTCCGGATACATTCCATGATGGAGAAACGCATGCGAACTGATGAATCCATACTCGGTCTAAGTATTTTACGGCAAGAAGCGGGTAAGTAGATTGGTGAGTCTTTTATTATTTTATTATGATTATATGGTAATATCTAATTATTAAAGATAATTTATCATATCCCGAAGTAATTATGTGATACAAAACATCACAGATCAGAAGTGGTGTCGAGAATTGATGATTGATAATTTATAATTCCAAAGAAGTATAGAATAAACCATCCGGCGTAGTTGGTACAAAAACATCATAGATCACAAGTGATCAAGAATTGATAATTGAAAATTTATGAAATATTAAAGAAGTATGGAATAACCAACCGGTGTAGTTGGGACAAAAACATCATATATAGATCATAAATCGCAAGTGATCAAGATTTGAAGATTGAAATTTTATGAAATTCTAAATAAGTATTAAATAACCAATCAACATTGTTGGTATAAATTATGCACACTCATATTTGACGATATTATTGATGGTGATGCAAATAAAGTGTGGATAACCAATCGGCGTAGTTGGATATAGGTCACTTATATATATTGTGAATTGTGAAATATATAACCAACCGGCGTAGTTGGAAATTTGGGATATATCAATGATCAAACCACTTATGTTGTGAGACATTTATTGATGATAATATGCTAGCTGAGCATACACTATTTTTCATGTCTCTAATATGCTAATGTAGTAGCAATACAGCAAAAAAATCATGCATCATTGCTTGAGGCAAATATGACAAAATACGAGGCAAATGATGCCAAAATATGCTAGGTAATAGTGTTGGATGATTTTTTTAATAACTAGTACTCTATGAAATATAGCATTACAATTACAATTGTTGAACAAGAGGAATTTATCAATCGATTCTAGAAGCAAATCACCATCAATCTCTATTTCAATCTCTATTTAGAAAATATAATCACCCATTTCGGGGAATCGAACTCGGGGTGTCTCAGCTTGCCAGTCGACTACAAACGCTTTGACAATAGTGTTGGATGATATTGCATCAACACATCGCATATTCAATAATGTCAAAATAGTTTGACTATTTGTCCATGAAATATATGATGGGCAGCACTTTTAAAGTTTGGCATGAACGATTGCCTATCCCGTATCAACGATTATGTAAATTCATGAAATGAATCCATGTGCTACTTTCTTTAAGTCAAATTTATTTACAAAATCATGATTTGAAAAGGTTGGATATAAAAGTCCTTCCTATAAAGAATTCATTGAGACAAAACATTGAATACGAGAATTCATGAGCATTTGAGCGGAGCATTATATTGTAAATGCTCAAGTTTATACCCTCTTAAGATGGATTATGTAGGGAAGACAAAACACACGTGTATGACTTGATTTCATCATCATAAAAGAGTTTTGTACTCTCACAAGATTGTGCTCAATGACATATATTAGACTAGATTCCTAATATGAATTGATATGGTTAGTCTTGCCGAGAAAGGCACAACGATTGTGTCCAATGTCACATTATTGAAAGGCCAAATTCAAGTGATTTATGAGAGATATATATTGATGTGACAAATTATGTCATCCGGTTATAACGTAACCGTTGTTGTGGAACCTGAAGTTTCCACATGGTTATGTGTTGAAAGTTTTCACACGTAATTATTATTATGGCAAGACACAACATTGAGATGAGCATGATTATGGATATTCAGCACAAGAAATTCAACTGTGCAAAAATATCGACTCTCCATCATATTGATCTTGATAGAGAACTAATATGTGAAGCATATTATGGTTGTATGCGTTTGTGATTATCTAAGTTGGGCATGAAAGTTTCCGGTTTGAGCCCTTATTACTAGTATGAGCTAGTTTTTCCAAGCTTAGGGGAGTAGGAACATGAGGAAGCTGGTAAAAATAAATTCATAGAGCGAATTGATCCCCATATATTTGAAAGTTCAAACTTAAACGAAAGACTTAGCTTCATGTTTTCATATTAAGATATGTTCAAACATGAGATTATATGATTTGAATGTTGACCTGCTATGACCCTATATTTTGAGGCATATAGAGTTGCATATTGGTTATAAAATGCAGGTGAACATTGAGATGAATGCCATGAATGACATATATATATATATATATATATATATGAATAAAGTAGATGGCCTTTATGAATGGAAATAGTACCTCAAATCTAATATCAGATATCTATGATCGATCAGTACTGATTTAAAAATCTACAAAAGAGATTTGATATACTGGTATACATGGAACCGAGATAAAGTATATGCAAAATCGATGAACATTATTGGGATCTTACATGTGAGTCCAGTCGATGACATTATAACGACCCGACCACTAATGGGCTGAGCAAGGTTACGCATGACTATCCCACCACTCGGTATGATATTGTCCCCTTTGTGCCGGAGCCCGCACGAATTTGTTTTTGGGTTTTCCCAAAAGACCTCATACAATATGAAGAATGATGGTCTACATAAATACCCTTCATCCCTTACACTCACAAGTGATGTGGGATGTTGGGTATTACAATCTACCCCCCTTAAATTATCGACATCTTCGTCGAGCTTTCTTGGGGTTGTTCCGGGACCAACCATCCGTTCAGGATTTTAGAGGTGGCTCCCACCGCCATACAGTGTAGTACTTTGCCCCGCATGGCACTTAGTTCCCGCAATTTCAGATAGTTCCGCTCTGATATCATTTGTGATGAACCGACTACTAATGGACCGAGACCTGGCAAGGTTACGCATTACTATCCCACCACTATGATATTGTCCGCTTTGGGCCGGAGCCAAAAGACCTCATACCATAGAATAGTAGTTGTCTACATATATACCCTTCATCCCTTCCATGTAGAAGCGATGTGAAATGTTGGATATTACATACATCATGATAATATGTTTATTTTTGCATGGTTAATTAGTCTAGTATCCTTAGGCATCATGATGCATATTCACGTGTTTATTCTTATGTCATCACTTAGACTAACATGAAAGTTGTCCAGTGACTGATATGACTTAAAAGTCATATGATTTGGGAAAGCTTAATGAGGGGAGAAATCATCTCTGGAATATTAGTCTTTAAATTAAAGGAGACTAAGTATGATGCCGGCGAACATAGATTAAACGAGAAAAGTTCTTGAGGAACTGAGGTTTCATTTATGTGAACCTATATAAACAAGTGAAGTATGTAATATGATTCTCCTGACTCATGAATAGTATTACTAGTTACACTACACTGATGTTAGCTCAACTTGAAGTTTTGAGCAAGAGATCAATTATTACAAGGAGTATTATCACTATCTTTGTGACATGTATGGTCCAGAAGTACTACAATGAATTGAGCTATAGAGAGCTACAATGATCCTTGCTATACCTCCTAAAGAAGGTACATGAGTTAATGACAATCAAGCAATAATGACTATTTTTGCGTATTCCATGAGAAATAGTTACACTCTTTTTTCCTTCCTAAGTTTTTATCCCAATGGATTTTTCCTAGGGGGTTTTTAACGAGGCAACATTATAAGCGCATATATTTTCATGATTGGGAAACTATTTAGTAGTGATAGGACCTATGGAATTGTTGAATACCTTTACAATATTATGGAGTGAATTTATGGAGCATTGAAAAAGATAAGGCGTATATTACAAAAGTTCTCCGCAATTATCTATGAGATGAAGATTTCATCGAAATACAACATAACTGAAGATATTCTCAACCGCATCACATTCGATATCATCATTCGAGAAGCTGGTTTGGAAGATTGGATCTGCAACAGTTCAAAGAAGTACAATGATGCATAAATTAGGAGAGTTGGAGACGCAATGCATTCTTTTTCCCTTGACTAGTTTTCTATCCCATTGAGTTTTTCTTAGCAATGTTTTTAACAAGGCAGTATCTCTCGGATACTAACTATCACTATTTCATATCTATAATCCCGATGATTTTATTTTCGAAGAATCTCGACGCTGTAGAAGTGACTTATTTGTTAATATTAATCCTTACTAGCTATCACCGAACTTCCTGGAGAGAATTGATCTTATTCCAATTGTACCCCATAAAAGAGTAAATGAATTCCAATTAAAGAGACAAGAAAAGAATAATTCCTTGTAGTATATATATTAATATTTTATACATTTTTATACATAAGGACAAGAATGATAATGATAGGTGGTGACATAAAATAAAAGTCTAGGAGCTAAGTTGCCAAATTAGGAATTAAAAAGTGACATCTCATTTTTTTTAAATAAAGCCTGAGATAAATAATAGCGCTTATCGAAATAAGTAAATTACATGGAAAAATATCTTGATTAACCTTTTGATATCATCATATCAACCAATATTAACCTAGGGTGATATTATGGTATAGTTTATTTTTAATAATAAATAGAAAGAGAAGGAGAATATGGATTTATTCATTTTCAAATTGTATACCTCAAAGCAGAACCAATATATAACACAATAAATGGTTGTTCCCAATAATCTTTGCGGTGGCATGTGGTCACCCTCCACACATACAAAAGGTTTATCATTCTACAAAAATAATTTCACATGTTAAGATTGTATTTTAACCACGCAGTGGTATGTGTCGCATCACCAAATGCACAAAATTATTATTTTACAAACATAATTTCAACCACCCTCCCCCCCAAAAAAAAAAATCCCACGAGCCCTTAATTTATATATGAAGAAAGTAGAGCGAAGGTCGAAGATCAAAGAAAGTTTCACACATAGAGGGTACCAGATCCCGTCTCCCCTCACCGAGAAAAGGAAAAAATATAATTTTTAGCTACTTAATCATAAAATATTGCGATCGGGTCTTGTTTAGAATATATTTACATATAATGTGGTTTACCATTTGTTTAGTTTCCCAATTTCTAACTATCTCATCGTTAGAGTTGAGTTGGGTATCAAAGAAGAAACTACCACAGCCGTAGAGTGCAAATTCTACTTCAAATTAAATTCTCAAGTTTAAACTATCTTGTTTTTATAGTCGAGTTACCATTCGAATTGAGTTTCCAAGTTGAAATTATTTCATCCTTAATTTTCATTTAGCCTTATAATTTAGTTACTAATTTTGATTTATCCTACTCTAGAGTGTTTCATCATAATGTGGTTTACTCTTGAAGTAGAATTCATAATTGAAATTATCTCATCATTGTGCTAGATAATGGGTTGGACTTACGAATATAGTTACCAACTTGAAATTATTCCATCCAAGAATTGAGTTTGACCACCAAATTGATTTCTAAATTTCAAATTATCCCATTCATAAAATTTAGTTACCTTTCGAATTAAATACTCAAATTACAATTACCATTGAATTTTCATGATTTTAAATGTCACATTTACAAATTTGGTTTACCAGATTGAGTTTGTAAGTAAGAGTTATCCGATTGTTAGGTTACTTATTAGATAATGTAGTTTGCACTGCTAATTTAAGTTCTCAAATTCATATATAAATCATTTCTAAAGTTATTTACCCTTTAGATTTGAATTCTCAAGTTGAAAAATTAACATCATTAATCTATTTTCTCAAATAATATAGTTTATGGGATATTCAGAGTTGAGATTATCCTTCGAATTAGTCTCGGAAAAGGAGGTACCCCTTTATGAAGTATAGTTCATATATAGTGCATGGTCTAATCTACTATATAGTTCTCAAATTGTATTATCCCAAATTTTAAGTTTGTTTTTCTTTCAACTGAGTTCTCTTATATTAAATTAAGCCTTTTTCCTAATATTACATTGCTTATTTAAATACTACATTTGAATTATAATAAATGATAAATATTTTAGTTAATGATTCAGTGATGATAAATAAGACTTTAAGTTCGAAAAAAATCATGCGCAATAGAGGCTCGATCCAATCACCACATGATTGGACCTATAGCTCCCATACCACCTGACCACCTTATGACTTCCACATTAAAATAACTTTTCAAGTTTCAACTATCTCAGTTATTGAGTTTAGTTTACCATTCGAATTGAGTTTACAGTTTGTAATTGTCTAATTATGGAGTTGGTTTCCCGCTCAATTGATTATTATTTTTTGTTAGATTATTAATTTAGTTTATGAATTGGAATTATATCTCATTCTTGAAGTTCAATTTTCTAATTAAAATTGAGTTCCTAAATTTATTGTGAGCTTAACCTTTTTTATTTTTACTCTATCAATTTCGTTAAATTTCCATAATATTTGACATTATGCTCCTTACTCCTTTTTTTTAACATTGCAGTATACATTTTCACACTCTTACCAAATAGAAGCATATTGCAGTATACATTCTTTATGAGTTAGAAACTCTAACCAAATGGGAGCATCTTCCATGGAACCGCTGAAGATGATCATAATAATTAAAGATAATGTGTAATTGAACATCTAAATGAATCGAGAAATGGAATTCAAATCGTTAAAAATGACTTTACGGGCCTTAAATTCGAAATGAGATTTCACTCCAATTGGAATATAACTTGGTAGGTTCCCAAAAACACTCTAGAGGGTTGCATGTTTCCCCCGACATCCAACATATAAAACTTACTACTTATGTGCTTTGTTTCGTTTCAATCTGTTTTTGCTCCTTAGATTTCCTTTTTTTTTTTTTCCGCCCTTAATATATAAGTTGTTGTGTTTCTCGCACCCAATTTATTTTCCTTTTTTTCAAATTTTTAAAGGACTAATTGGTATAGAATTTGAGTGGTCTTTTTCAATTAAAATTAATTTTTCTACAAAATATTTAATTTGAGTGGGAAGATGACCGCTCTAGCGGTATAACAAACAAGTCCTTATTATTCATAAACTTTAACCGGAAGTGTTGGTGTTGACGTGCTAGAGTCTATTAATTAAAATAACTTGAGTGCATATATATATATATATATATATATATATATATATATTAAATAATATTATAATTTTCAATAATAAACTTTAAAAGTGTTATTTCACTTTCACAATTTATTTAGCGCTAATTGTTGATTCTCTAGCGAACGACTACCAAGAAACGGTATTGTTTTATTAAAGTTTTATTCCCCTTGTTAAAAAAATGACATTCACCTTGTTAAAGTGTCATTCACTTTTGTAATTTGATTAACACTTCTTTTGTATTAATTCTCTAGCAATCGGCTATTGCAAAATGATAATTTAATTTTTCTCCGCACACAACTTCAAACCACACGCAACACCCCTTCGTCCATCCCAGTATTATTTCTGCATGAACCGTTGTGTGTGTTCGAATCAGATTCCGACTCACCTGCACCTTATCGTTGTATGTATAACGTATACGTATATCACACCAGTATTTTCGGTAAAATCCATATCCATGATTGAAACAATAACATCTTCCAATCTCTTTTAATTCCTTTAAAAAGATTGTATCTTTACATGAGGCTAACTTTGTATAATCTCTCTCTCATTCAATTTAGTGTTATGCTAAACATGTAGAAACTATCTGAACTCTTGGCCATGTATCTTATTCTTTCAAGACGTTATTAATACTTACTTCCTCCACCCAAAACAAACTTCTCTTAATTATTGTCAACAAAATAGGACTAATTTTGTAATCCAATATAAGACCAGCCCGAACGGCGCTGGAATGCCACGCCGCCTTGTATGTGTCACGCCGTTGCATGGCAACAGCCAACTTAATTTTTTTTAAATTCGAATTATATTCATTTTAAAATGGTAATATTTTAAAAAATACGAAAAAAATAATACACCAACGGCTATGTTTTTTAAGATCTATAAAATGAGACCAAACTTGATATATTTTACTTCATCCCAACTCCAACTCCTCTTTCTTTCTTAATTAAACTCAAATAACTCTCTTCTCCCAAAACACCTTTTCCACTTTCATTATCCGGCGAATTTTCCGGCGAGATGGACATTGAGTATTTGCAGTGGTGCAAGAAAACAAACCCCACAAATACAATGAGTACATGCAAGCTCACTACAACAACACGATTTTTCCACCCCACCCGAGTCCCCAAACGAGTGACTTTCGGCCTTTGTTTCAAGAACCCTACACTCAAAATTACCAATCTCCATCCTCCCAAACACCAATGTTTTCACAAACATTGAAAGTAGAGGAGGTCGTGTTTGAGACGCAGCCGGAAAAACAATCAATCCGGAGGTGTGGGAAAGCCAAAGCCATCGAAGGAGCGGCAACCAACACAGCAACCTCACGGAACAACCCGTACAACGAGAGTGAGGATATTGGGCTCATCTCAGCCTACATGGAGGTTAGTCAGAATGCTATTGTTGGAACGGATCAGAAGTACGACAAATTGTTCCGTCTTTTTGCGGAGAAGTACGAGGATATCAAGAGGGCAAGAATGATGACCGGGATGGATAAATTCCGGTCTCATGATTCACTTCGTGGAAGATGGGGCGGCTAAGAGATGACATAAATTATTGGATGATTTGTGTGGAGCGTGCTACTGTCATGGTCAACAATCGGTGTGGCTACATCGAGGAAGATGTGCGGAACGCTGCCCAAGAACTGTACAGGGAGAAATCGAAGAACCACAACTCATTCACGGCGTTCAAACAGTGGGATGCCATGAAGGCATACCTAGAGTGGGAATTGAAGATGAACTTGGAGGAAACCATGAAGAAGTATGTACCAATTGGGGAGGATGGGTTTGAGGGTGACGATGTTGATGTAGGTGATCAACCGATGGAAACAGGAGGTGCAGGTGGCAGTAGCGGAAGTAAGCAGAATCGGGGTTATGATAGTGCGGCAAGTATCAAACGTCTCATTGGTCGTGAGAAGGCCAAGAAGTTGGCTAAGAATGCCACTTCCGGTAACTCTTCCATGGATGCCTTCAGCGAGGGAATAACCGGCTTCAGTGGGAATTATCCCCAATTCCTTGAAGTTGAAAAATAAAAGTTGCAGCTTGCTCGCGAGAACATGGAGCGTAAGGCAAAGGCGAAGATGATGGACACGTATTTGGCACTTGTGGAAAACTACGCCAACTTGCCCGACGAGGCCAAAGCACACGTAGATGCACTTGGCAAACAACTGTTTGGATCGGGCTAATGGCGAAGGATCGCTTATGTAGTGTGTCGAGTTTGTGTTTTTTTACATTCCGCAGTTTCTTTGTATTTTACTTTCCGTCGTGTGGCTAGTTTGTAATTTACTTTCGTAGCGTGCCTAGTTTGTAATTTTGAATTTTGAATTTGAATTTTGAAATTTGAAATTTGAATTTAAAAAAAAAAAAGTGACATTCACGATGTGACGACGATGCGTCACCACACGACGACGCGTCGTCGTCCGTCACCATTGGAGATGGTCTAATCTTATCTTCAAAGGTAGCGGGTCATTTAGCAAAGAACCACGGTAGACATTCACCTTGGGACAGGGGCCGGCAGACCTACGCTTGGATGCTTGAGCCACACACGTTTTTTTCACTTTTTTGTCATATATTAGTACTTTTATCAAATAATTTCATTTTAATTTCAACTTTTATAATATAATAGATAGTTAAGTTTCAAGTTTATGAAGTATTTTAACTTTTAATTTGTAGAAATTAAATTTATGGTGATATCAGATGGTATAATTTTGTTTGAATAATGTATATTTTTAAATAAATTTATACCGTTTATGATTAGTCACATGTTATTTTAATTTCTGATTTCGTCCCTATTTTGGGAGATCCTGCTAAGACTAACATCTCGACTGGACTATAAATTTGATACACAATTAACAAAATATTGTCACTCCGAGTTTATAACACGGTATAATCCATCCAGTGCCCGGTAAGCATGAGATTGAATTTCAAAACATGAGATTGAATTTCAAAACAATTTGAAGGTCGAATCCATTTAATAGTCGAGGCACCTTTACTGGCCTTCTAATGCATGGATTCTTGATCATTGAATTACACAATGAATGTAGAATGTACTTGGGAAAAAAAAACCTTAGTTTTTCTTTTAAATAATCACTATCTTTTTTTTTTTTTAGAAATGACAGAGGGATAAATTGAACTCCTGAACTATTAGTTGAAGTTGAAGCGTCTTACTCACTGAACTGTGCTTTGTTGTCTAGATAATCACAATCGACTATCAATAAAACTAAAACTGTAATATGCTAATTGAGTATGAAGGACACCAAATATCCATGACATGCCAATCTAGCAATAAGATTCGATGATGTTAATTGTTATGTCAAGAAGATTCATGATCATGCACCAACATTTAACATCTCCGTGATTTGTGTTCCATGAATCCACGTATGGATGATTCCCGTGTTCACTTTTTCTTTTCCCTCTTGTGTGTGTGTAACCCAACAATATGGTTGTGGTCGAATTTATAGTGTTTTCATTGGTCTAATAATGCTAATTTATTGATCATATCCTTAAATCACTTATCGTCAAAGAGACTCAAAGATTGAAAATTGATTGAATTGTAGGCTTGCGATTGATCACTATATAAAAGTATTATAAAACCAAATTAAATATGGTGTGGTAATGATTGTAAGTTTTGTAACCGTTTCCAAGTAAGTCAATTGTCAAAAAAAAAATGAATTAGGAATGAAATGAACTCTTTACCTTGGATTGATAGATAAATAATCAAGTGAGATCTTTCCATTTTATTACATGTCCACATCTAATTGGAGCTAATTAGCATAGTCCTAGTCTAGTTAGAGTTAAGATATAATACTTATTTGACATGCTTGTTGTATGCTCTAGTCATAATTGCTTGGTAGCCGAGGGTTCTTGCTAGAGCAGTGCTTCTTCTGGACTCCAACATGTTCAAATCATATATTCTTTTCGTGTGATTGTCTGAAGGAGTATATCCTTAGATCTTGAGGGTATTAACCGCTATCTCTGCTGGTATCACGGCTTCAGAGCCATATACCATACTGAAGGGTGTTTCACATGTAGCAGTTCGGGCCGTGGTACGGTCCCATAACACTCCGTCGAATTCTTCAACCCAATCAGTCCTTAGTTCCAGCCTCTTTTTCAAGTTATATAAAATGGAGTGATTGGATACTTCTGCCTGCCCATTGACTTGAGGATAACCAACATAGGCGAAGCGTTGTTCAATTCCCGTTGTTTCACACCACTCCTTAAGCGTGTGCCCTTTAAATTGTGATCCGTTATCTGCCACCAATACCCTTTGGTAAGCCAAAAAGGCAAGTGATTTTCCAAATGAACCTCATTACTTCTGTTTCTTTGATGTTAGTGATTGCCTTCGCTTCTACCCATTTGGTGAAGTATTTTGTTGCTACCATGAGGTGCGTCTTGGAACCTGCTTCGATCAATTTAGGTAATGGTCCTACAATATCTAATCCCCATTGATCAAAAGGACAAGGATTGTAGAAGGAACCATTGGAATGGTAGGCTGATGTGGTATCCTGGCAAACCTTTGACAATCCTCACAAGTCCATGAAAATCTACTTGCTTCAATCTGCATTTGTGGCCAATAGTAGCCATTCCTCTGGATTTTTTGGGCTAGTGCTCGTCCTCCTGAGTGATTTCCGCAACTTCACAAGTGAATTTCTTGCAATATTGTGTATGCTTCAGTAGGATTCAGGCATCTAAAATGCATCCCATCATAAGATTTTTTGTACAAGTATTCTCCTCGTAGGAAATAACGTGGTGCCCTCCGTTGAACTCTTCTAGCTTCCTGGAGATCTGATAGTAAGATGTCATCTTTCAAATAATTGACTATATCGGTCATCCATGTGGTCCCATTAGTCAACACTCCAATATCCAACCTTG